>DF237089.1:90981-177590 GCA_000708835.1 Klebsormidium nitens | reverse complement strand
TGTGAACAACCTATGAAAGGTCTAACATAGTGCGTCATAGTAGGCGTTTGAAGCTGGGTCCGAGTGCCTGTTACTTGTAACGGCAGATCATGAAAAGGTCCGAGAAAGTCCCATCCGGGGTACCCGTGGTCAACCAAGGCGGCAACAGGCAATATATTGACCGTCCAATTTATCAAAACCACTTATTACCGCGCGTATGGGGTTGGGTTCGGACAGACATGTGCCAACTTGGCCACCGTGTCACCATCGATACTAAGATCTGCCAGTTGGCGGCATTCCAGTGCCTATAAAAGGCCCAGAGTACAAATAGCGGTCGTGGCACGAGGCCCGAGAGACAGGTTGCTGTCATCTGTAAGGGCGGTTGTACCTACGACAGTGGCATAGACGGCTGATGCTCGGCTGGAAGGGGAGGCAATGGATCCAGTGATACCCACTGAGTTGGAACGCATTGTCAGAGGTGCGGTGAGGGTCGCACCAGAGGCAGTGATGGCCCCAGTGACGGTCAGACTCGCGTTGCTCACGTGAATGGTTCGCTTCAGAGAATACAAGGCTCGCGGCATTGGAGGTTGCCGTGATCGTAAAGTCGCCTGGTCCTGACATGATCTGCCCATTGCTCGCCATGAGTCGTGATCGAATTGACATACCCCGTATTCCAGTTGCTCGTGGGTCCCCCGAGCTCATACATGTCGCTTGCCGCGGGAGAGAAGCTCGAAGCGAAAGCGCCCGTGAGAAAGTCTCCGGTGAGCTTACAGGTGGGGATCTGCGGCAGCAGGTTGAGAGAGACGACTCCATAGTAGAGATTGCTGGTACTCGCCGCGTCGCAATCGCAGCCAGTGGCAGCCCGTTGACTGTGACGTCGTCCGTGTGCAGGTGCCTCCAGTAGCGAGTCCCGGAAGTACCTGTTGAGTTGTACTTCAAAGCTTATTGCAATACTGCTTAGAAAATAATGGCAAATTCAATCACGGATGACTAATTAAAAAATAATGCTTAACTTACGCACAGCCAATCAGGTTGGAGAGATTCCGGGGCGTAAACAATTCCTGTTGACAATGCCTCATTACTTAAGGCTGTGCGGGCACTCAAACTAAACGCTAGCTGCGCGCACACCCTGGACACGTGGCCCATGCATGCTACCGTGGTTACACGGAATGCTACCGTCGGGCGAATACGACCGGATCTTACCACATTGTTTCCCCCGGGCATTTTAGACCCCAATCAAACCCTAGGAGAGTGCCCGGTATACACCCGGTAACTAACCGAGCACCACTGATGCAGCTCCCACAACCGCCGTCGGGCGAATACGACCGGATCTTACCACATTGTTTCCCCCGGGCGTGTTCAGGGTCTCGCCATTCTCAGTGATGTGCAGATGGCTGATGCACCCAGCATAGGTGAGCTGATTCGGACGAACTTGAGTTGGTTCGGACCAGCTTGAGCTGATTCGGAAGTGCGTGGGTGGAGTCGGTGGATTCGGACCAATTTGAGCTTGGCAAGTCACGTGCCCTGACTTTTGGGGGTTGAACAGACACGTTCCCGAACTTTTGGGACAATGTGGGCGGGGGAGTAGCCCGCGGTCGCGCTTCGACGCTTCGTGTGTGTACGTGGCAGAGGTGAGCGCGTGCGCGAGCTTGGATTGCACCAAGATTACGGCCGCCCGGCGCACCGCGCTGCCAAAAAGCACGTGCTCCTGGTTACTCGGAAGCAAGTGCTTTTAAGATCGGATACTCTGAGTGCCCGGGGGGACCTTTGTAGACTTGAGTATTATTATAAGACACAGTCGGGTTGGGCAGTGCCCCTCCCGGAATGTACGGACACGCGGGGTGTGGATACCCTCTGTTACCTCCAAGACTTAGGGACTTGGGGTAGTACTCAGCCCCCAGGCCCCTAAGCTTCGACGCAGAGCATAAGTACTTAGGGATAGGAGCCCGGCGTCGGTTCTAAGTCCCTAAGTAGTGACCGGTAGGCCTTGTGAGTGACCGGTTGAACCCCAGGCTTAAGGCCAAGATTCGATTTCGAAACTTTTGTCCCTAAGGTCCGACAGCCCCCCTAAGTAGGGTCGGAGGGCCACAATGGCAGTAGTTCTCGACCCACTGGTCCTCCTGAGAAGCGTCTGGCACTCGACTAAGGGCGTCCTGTACAGCCAACTCTGCACGGTTTCCACTATGCTAGAACGTCGAAATCTCCTTCAGAGCATAACGTGAAGATTTCCTGGAGAACGGTGTTAACGTCCGGCGCCGAGCTCCTCATGCTGTTGACTGCCGCCACCGCGCCTTGATTGTTGCCAACCAACAAAACCGCTGCCCCCGAAAGGAGAGGGCGGTGGTGGAGGACGGCTTGTTGCAGAACGCGAAGAAAGCCAATCATCTCGCGCGCCGTGCTTGATTGGCTGACCTCCGCCTCCGTCAAGGATCCCGCCACGTGGAAGGGGGGGCTGCCGGCGATGTGGAGGGATCCCCCAAACCCGAAGTCAGATGCATCAGAAGCAGCTTCAATCAGGATCCGGCGCGGAAACCAGCGCCTGCCGTTCCAGTCGTCGAGGCGCTCCAAGAAGAGTTTGGCGGTTGTTTTGGCCGCCAAAGGCGTGGGAAAAACCTCATCCCAGGAAATGCGTCCTTGCATCGCCTGAAACAGGGGCCGGCTGTACAAAGAGGCCGGCAGAACCGCGGGTCCCATCGCGATGATTTTGCCCGCGACCTTCGCAAGGAGACGTGGGCTGACGTCATCCGCGGTGAGAAGCTCGGTTCAAACCCCTTTTACTTTGGCTAGCTTATCCGCCGCAACCCTGAACTGTTCCGCCGGAGTGTCGACCACGAATCCGAGCCACTCGCCCGTCTGGGACGGCCAGAATTGGCACTTAGACAGGCTGAAAACCGCCCCGAGGAGGGTGAGGAATTGGATGATCACCACAATGAGCCAGAGGCAGAGGGCATAGCTCTGATTGGCGGTTAACCCGTCGTCCAGGTAACTTGAAACGGGGACACCCCTGATTCGGAGCTCCTTGGCGGCTTCCTGAGTGATCAGCGTGTACGCATAGCACTGTTCGGACCAACCGAAGCACATTGCGTTGTACCGGAAGTAGGCCTTGCCAATCCTGAAACCGAAGTAAGTCCGAAAGCGGGGGTGAATGAGCACGTGGTAGTAACCCGCCTTGAAGTCCCACGTCGAGAAGAAGCCGTTGGCGGCCAGAAATGTTAGAATGTCGCGGAGTGTCTCGTATTTGAACGGGCGCGGTTTCAAAAAGGCGTTTACGTAACCGGCGTCTAACACTAGGCGCCCTTTGGGGAGGTTAACGACTCCTAGGGGGTTAACCACCTTCGGTTTGCGCTGACCCGGGGGGCAAAGCTCAACGGAGCCGTTGACTAGCATCTCGCCGACCGTCTTGATGCCAAAGTCTGCGTTCTCGTGGAACGAGCGGTGATTGGGGAACTCTACAGGATGCGGCACGTCCCCCGAGAGCCACTCTTCGACTTTCGCCTCCCCTATGGTTCTCCGGAGCATGAGTTTCACCCTCTCCAGCTTCTTGGGATCACACTGGGCTGTGCCAACGAAAGACGGCTTTATGCCGTTTCGTAACCAGGACAACACCGTTTTCGAAGCAGGCCGCGAGGAGTCCTTCAGCAGCTCCTCCCACACAGGGACGTGACGGCCGAAGCTGCCTGCCACGAAGTGCTCAACCGGGTGCACCTTCCCCTCTACCGACTTGAGCCAGGCTGTTAGCTCCTTCTCCAGCATCGCACTAATCTCCGGTCCGGCCTCTATCTCCGTGAGAAGGGACCTTAGGTTGCGGGTGAGCTGTTCCGCGTCCAAAGCCGCTGCGACACGTGGCGCGAAACGAGAAGAAAAGAACTTGAAGTTCCAGTCTGACGCCTCTGAGGGGTTACTGTCGCGAGTCAACGGATCAGCGTCGAGATCGATCTCGTCAGCTGAGGCTTCGAAGAAGGGTTCAGCGTCTCCGGCAGAGTCGGAGTCGGGGGCAGCAGCTGAGGGGTCGTGCGCAGCTTCCAGTTGTGCTGGCGGATCTTGCTCCGCATTGAGCCCACAGGGCTGCGCCTCGAGCGGCACCAACTCCGCTGATGCCATATGCGGCATGTTGCTGTCATTACAACGGGGATGCATCAGCATCTCCCAAAGGCGTGCTTGCTGATTTGGTCGGTATTACATCGGTAATCAAACTTGTGATTCCATACACTTGTGAAGTAAAGTAAGTGACATATGCAAAACTTCAGGGTACATTTGCCAGGTTCGTCTCAAACGGACTAGATGAAATGTCTGACGCACCCTCGACCTTCTAATTTTTCAAAGGAGGCTCGTTAATCAGTTCTGAGGTGTCGGTGGCGACTATCTACGTTGTCCAGCTCCGAACCGCTAACATTCTACGTCTTGCCTGCATTGATCTACGTCTAATTTCGTAATTCGACTCTGCAAAGCACGTAATGTTCCTGTGATCTTCGAACTTATCGACCACTCAGTAAATTTACATGTTGCCTCTATTCTGTCCTACTCCCTGCTCTCCTTGATTGTCCCTATCTCCTTTGAAGCCGCGGCCAAACCTAGCGCGGCCGCCGCCTTGTCCGCCTCCGAAGTTCTGCCTTCCGCCCGGCGGGCCGTTCTTGTTGCCCTGGTTCCAATTGCCTTGATTGTTGTTGTTATTCCTCCTGCAAGCCGGCACAAACCGGCATCAGGACACATGTCTGCCTTTTATAGGCTTGTCTCACATTTTGAGAGGCGTCTATGCCTACCTATGGCACACATGGCCGGGCTCTATGCCCCTTTAGATTCCTAAGACGGCAATTCTGCCCCAGGTTCTGCCCACAGGGCTTTGGCATTCAGCCCACAGATGACGTCACGCTGACCGACGGCACACATGGCCGAGCATCATGCTCAAATGCTCACGTGTCAACTACTTTCTCAGCTGCGCCCACAGGGCTCTGGAATCTGAATCGAGCACGACGTTCTTAACAGCTCGCACAGCCAGATATCACGACTTAGTCCGAATCTTAACTAACCAGGTCGCCTAAAGCTCAGGCCCACAGGGCTCAGACCATTCGTCAACTAAGCTACTTCGAAGCGAGAGTTTCCTCAGTGAACCTTTGCCTAAATTGAGGGGACCATCTTTGGGGTGTCTGACCAAGCATTCAGACCGAACGAATCCGTTCTTGAGGCAACTCGAATCATCGACTTGCATAATACCGTTCAGTTCCCACATAACCTATTCGAATACTCCACAGAATCTGATTGGGGAGCCATGAGGCTTACATTAGAAGAGAAGGAAGGTCTGACCTGGGCGGTTTGTCCGGGTCGAAGAGGGGGCGGACCACCCCCTTGCCGAGCAGCGTATCTGCCTTCGCCTTGCTTTCAAAGAAAGCATGGCGAATCTCCGCTTCCAACGTCGCCCTTGTCTCAGCAGACCACGTGGTGCTGTCCCCCGCCTGCTCGATCTTCATCTTCCTCTCAGCCACGAAGGCGTTGGCGAGCCACTCCAAGTCCGGCGAGACGTAATTGAGACGCGTAGCGTATAAGTATACCGCTGACAGCAAGTGGGCTACCTGGGAGTCAGACTCTTGGTAGATATCAAACAGATAGGCCGCCTTGGTAGACCAGGCGGGCAGCTTCGGGTTGATCTCCCGCAGCACTGACGTCAGATGAGACTCCAAGGTGCCTTTGGACACCAACTGACGGATCGTCTTCTCCAGCCGTGCGGTAGAGGCTGGGTGAAAGGGGTTGTTCAGGCCCCCTTGCAGGATTCTCATGGCGGGCGTCTGCGCAGCCAACGCTGCCGGCGTTTGTTCAGGATTCATCCCAAAAGCGTAATTCTGCTGCGGAATTTGGACATGGGGGGGCCTGACTTCAGCCTGCCCTTGTCCCGCCTGATGAAACCCTGGTGCATAAGGGGGAACTCCGAACCGTGCCGCCTGCCCCTCAGGACGGACACCTTGCTGTGGCTGCTCGCGCGGAGGCGCTGGGAAGGCACCGAAGCCAGGAATGGCGACCGTGTACTGTTCCCACTCTAACTTGTACTCCTTTAGAGTCTCGATCACAGGGTCGTTGTTCAGACGAGTACCCCGTCCGATCCGCACATCCGCGGGAGCGATGGTGCCTGGATAACGGTTACCGTGTTCGTCCACTCCGGAGAAAGTTCCATCAGGGTGAATCTCTGACAGAATAGTTTGGACAGGTCTTCCTTCGTAAATCACCTGGAAGTCCTTCCCTACTAACCAAGGAAGCCCCTTAATGGCAATCAGGGTCTCTAATTCTCTCTCCATCCTAGTTCGCGCCAAATAGACAATTGAAAGAAGCGTAGAGCTAAGTCCGGAGGCGCCACAGGCGCTTCCTTCTGTGATATTATTAAGAACAAACTGAACGTCTTCTTCAAGTTTGAGCAAGACGTCTTCTTGTTCAGTGGCCTAGTCAGCTAGTCGCGGCCGCGCGCTGCTCCGCGGTCAGGCGGCCGCGGGGCCAGGGTTCCGACCATAAGCGGGCGCTGCTTATGCGGAATGACGCATTCCGTGCTCAAAGTGCCTGTGCAATCTAACGGACTCACGTCAGCTGACTGCTCATCGCTCAACGCGCGAGCATTCCGATGACCCCACCAGCCACGAGCCCCCCCCCCAACCGTCGAGCGACAACCGTGACTGTTCGTCTGACCGTACACGATGGCTTTGGCGCGCGCGGCAGGCAGCGGGGCGGCCCCGGCCCCTCCGCTGGCCGGCTGCGGCGGCCACGCTGCCGATCGGATTCAATGTTGAACTTCAAAAGTTCGAACTAATTAAATTGGTAACGATCCATTAAAATCGAACGGTCTCGATCTATTCACGTAGACCTAGACCTTAGACCACGTGACCGTTCGTACTGTCCGCGCGCGCCATTTGATGGATACAGGTATAAATCGATGGAGCAGTCGACCGCCGCCGCCGCCCGTACACGACGACGATCCAGATTTCAGACAAATTCAACATGCATGCCTTGTGCATGCACGTGTCCTCCTACAATAAGAATTACGCCTCATTAATACTGAATCAGATCCCGTAATAATTTCTGCTCAGGCGCAAAGACTTCGTCGAAGGCTTCCGACGGCGAGATCAGTGCACAACTTGTCAGAATGCCAGAAGCGGGGAAGGTCTTCAGGGTCTTGAACCAGTATTGAACTATCAAAGACGTGAGATGCAGATTGCACTTGGATGTTAGCTGGTATACCGCGTTAAGAATGTCAAGCTGAAATCACGTTCAGTACCGGCCAATCCCTTGCAGACCGTTGGAGCCAGCTGGTGACATTCTGAAGACCAAGTCTTTTTAATTAACCGGTAGTTATGTGGTCACTTCTGGGTTTGCAGCGCTCGAGGTATTGTCGAGTCAAGTACTAGCTATTGGACCCACAGGGCTAGCCTAATGTAAGTGGGTTTGCGGTGTCAAGTATACCGGACGATCTGAAGGACAAAGTAGGCACGAATATGCAACTCGCTTGATCACCTCCAAAGAGCAACCGGGTTGCATTGGAAGACAGGTGTGGTTATGGAATCTTTGTCAGTCAGTCTTTACATAAAGCCGCAATATCTGTGCTTCAAGACCAAAGGAGCGTTCACAACACAAGATATCAGCCCACCGGTCTTCGACCTGAAGACATCAATTTTCAGTAACGTGCCTCGGGGGTAAAATCCTGTCACTTAAAATTGATGTTTACAGACGGCGTGCACTCTATCCGGTACAAGAGATACGGATATTGGGCCTCGCAAGTACTCTGCGCATATTGCGGCCGACAGCTTTGTGGACAGATCAGCATGCGCCCACTACTGATCCATGGGTGAATCTGCTGATCTGAGCGAAGAGAGCACCCGCATGACAACTGTTGTCAGTCATAAGAATTTCGGACGTTTTGTCACGCTTCGGGCTACTAGTCAAGTTTTGGTGTCCGGCCTGGTTACGGTGCAAAGTCGATTTGGAACGGCCCTTGTTGGAAGCACCTCTGACGAACTTTTTCAATCCAAAACAAGGTGAGCGTTAATCCTTGAGCACGTGACGGTCTGGAGCAGCTGTAGGGTTGTCGCTTAAGGGTGCGACGTCAACTTCGAAAGGTTCTGCGTGTACGTTTTTGCAGCTCTTGAGAAGTAGTTCAAGGTATGGAGTAGCTCTGTTACACCACCAATGTCGTAATTCTTTCATGTCATGCAATCATCCGCTGATGTCAGGATTTAGCACGCTTCTGAGTTGTTCCTTGGACCTTTGACCACCGAAATGTTGGCAAGCTCTTCAAGACCTGGTTTTTTTGAATTAACGCCCACCTGCTAATGGGTTCTGTTTTACAGTGCAAAACTACCTAGTGCAAAACTATTTTTGAGTGGTGTCCTGTAGATATTCAGTTCGAAGATCCAACTAGATTCGGCCAGCTCTGCTACATCGAGCAGGTTTGAACAGAACACAACGGTATGCCATCTCGAAGACTGTCAGAAGCGAAATACTTTCAACAACTTTCAAGCAAAAATTCAACTCCAATTCAGAGAAGGATTTCGTAATCTCTTATCCCGCTGAAAATACGTTCCCCTTCTTTGCAGCAACCATGGTGTCGCCCCGATTGGTCCCGGTTGTCCAGAGCCTCATCAGCACGGGCCTCTTTCTGGACGCTATGACGTCCGGCGCCATCACTCCCCTTCTCCCGTACCTAGTTGTCCGCTTCCGGGGTTCCGAGCAAACCGTCGCTAACCTGTTAGCAGTGGGTTACGGCGCAACCCTCGCCGCGATGCTCCCTTCGACGATCCTGCTGCTTAACACCGGCCACCTGCCCATGCTCGCAATGGGCCTCGTCGCGCTTTTGGTGTCATGCGCCCTGCTCGGGCTCAACTATAGCCTATGGCAGCTTTACGGGGCGATGGTTCTGACGGGGGTCAGTTCCGAATTCATATTTGCGGCGGCACTAGCCATGGTCACAAAACTTCACAAGTCCGGGGGGGCAGCGCAAGCAGAAGCCTCGCAAGGAGGGGGTGAGGAGACAGCTGAGGAGGGAGCCCAAGCGGCACCCCCGTGGCAAGTTTTACAGCTCGCGCTTTCTCCTCGCGCGCTCTCCCCGCGCGCGCTTCTGGCTAACTACGGGTTCATAGGCCGGGAGATGGGTGGCGCAGCTGAGGTGTCGAACCTTCTGCGCAGTTTGAGCTTCACTCTGGGAAGAAGTGACATCCTTCGGACGGCTACTGTGGGACCGGTTTCCGGAAAGTATACGGGGGGTCAATTCGCCCGGGGGGGATCAGCCGGCGTCGCTCTGAGTGCGCCCGCCAGTCCGCGGTCGCCTTCGGAACTAGACCGGAGGCACACCTCCCCGGTTCTTCCGAAGCCACCGGAAAAGCCCTCGGTTCCGGTGACCCTATCCCTAGTTGGCCCTAAGCCCACTTTCGGTGGCATTCCCGCTGCAAACACGTCGCTCGTTCTGGTTCCTTTACGTGTCGAGCAGAGACTTTCGAGCACGGTTGTTGAGCCGTCAGAAAGTGCAAGGAGCGGAACGGAAAGGCCGGATTGTGCACCCGAAACGGGGTCTCAAGAGCAAGAGCGAGAAACGCAGAAAGAGAAGCAGGACAGAACGCCTTCGGCTAGTGGGTCGACGGGGTTGGTCCAAGGTGTGGGTCTGCTGTTTGCGGCCCAATCGATGGGCTACGTTTTCGGACCGTTCATCGTCCCAATTCTGTACGGTCTGGTCGACGCGTGGCTGCCCTTCCTGATCATCGGCCTTATGACGGCAGCAATCCTGGCGCTGATTCTGCTGCTGAGCTCAGACCGTGTGGAACGATGGGTGGCGTGTTGGACTGGGGACGCGGGAAAGGAGACCGGGGATTCGGGGAGAGGCACGGAGGAAGATATTCTCAGGGCGCCGGATGCATGCGAGAGGGTTGGTGACGGGAGCGATCAAAGCGCTTCAATCCAAGTCGCAGGTGCCGGCGACAAACAAGATGTGAATGTTGATGTCAGCCACCTTGACGATCGTGACGTCACAGAAGTCGTGGGCAGTAGCAGAGAGAGGCAAGTGGGCGACGTTGATGAGACTAGTGCAGGGGAAATGCTCGGAGGTCTCAAAGGCAGATCGGAGAAGATTTTGGGTCTGAGCAAGCTGCGAGGGAGCTTTGGTTCAAAAGAAGTTGACACGAACGTTCGGGAACGGGTCGAAAAGGAGGAGAGAAGCACAGGTGTAGAAGGGAACCGGGAGGTCCAAGTGAGAGCTTGTGTTGAGGGGCCTGCAACCGGAGGTTGTGCCGAAAGCAATGAAAAGCTCAACGGAGGCGAAGTCTCTAGAGAGTGTCAAGACACCCCGGGCAAGAGCGCGGCGCCGGCCCTAACACCAGCTGCCATCCAAAGCTCCAGGCGCAAGCGCGAGAAGCACGTGACGCAGCGCGTGTTGCCAGAATCGTACCACGAAGAAAAGGGCTCGCCTGGAGTCGAGTCGTCGTCCACGAGACAGCGTAGAGACAGCGGCTCTTTCAGGGACTCAAATTCTTCGTTTCCGAGAGGATCTGATGTCGACTCGAGCCCAAGTCCGCTGGTAGAACTTTCCGAGGCGCTCCCTGATCCTCACCTTCTGTGCCGTTTGCGGGAAGCGGAAAGCGCAACCGAATCAAAGCCCGGGTTTAGCTCCCAAGCCTCAAACGGAGCGCTGGCGGGCACTAACCCGTCTCCTAAACCCGGGGCCAAAGGCAGAACCCCCTCGGTCCTCCGTTCCGTCGCCGGTCTCCTATTGAGCGCCCACGCTTTCCCCGCCATCCTAGTCGTCTTCGCAGAGGCGGTGGTAATGGGCGCCGTGGACACCGTTATCCCGCTGTTTCTCCTGGACACCTGCCACGTGTCGGCCGCTGAGAGCGGGCTCATCTTTGGCGCGCTTGCGCTCGCGTACGCGGGCGCGGCGTACTGGCTGACCACGTGGCTGGTGGGGAGGGTGGGGGATATTCACACCATGGTTCTCGGGGCGGTTGCCATGGGGGTGGTCATGCCGGTGATGGCTATGCGCGAGCTGTGCGCGCTCTGGGCTCAGATGCTGGTGATAATCCCCATTGGTACGTCCTCCTAATCCAACTCCGAATCTGATCTCTGCTTCTCTGGCGTTGTTTTGACGAGAAATGTGATTGTTTGCAAGCGTCACTGGCAGCGTGTTCGAGCCAGACAGTGGATTCTGCGGACGAAAGGGATGAAACATTAACGAGGGGCTTTCCCAGAAGTTACGTCACTCTGCATAATACCTCAGACCTAGAAGCAAAGCAAGCGTCCTGCGGAGTGGTTCTCGATACCTCCTGAAAAGCGAGTGAGGGGGGGTGATTTGTGAACTTATGAAGAATACTGTGCAACGGTTTCACAAATGCAGGATGTCTGTGAGCTTCTTCAAATAGAAATTGACTCGAATATTTTCATCTTTCCTTATCCGGTCTTGAAGAGCAGCCGATCATCAATCAAGGGTGCGCTCGAGAATCAGCCTTTTGCTGCAAACGCTCAAACGAGGAAGCAGCTAACACAAAGACATGACCAAATACTCCTACTCAAAGAGAATCTCTGCCCTGGCAGGTTTTGGGATGGCGCTCATGGGGGGTCCCACTTTCCCCCGGCTCGTGGGCGCCCTTAATCTTCGGGGAAGTCAAGACGACGGGGTTGCAGTCATTTTTTATGACGCTCTCTACTCGGGGGGAATGATCGTAGGGCCTTTCATCGGCCTGTCACTTAAGAATGCCACGTCATCGGCGACAGTCTTGCAGATCCTGAGCGGATTCCTGGCGCTTGTAGTGGGCGCGATCTACGTTGTCGAGTTCTTGAGTAGAGGGAGAGGGACCGAGTCCGAGAAGGGAGGAATAAAACGGCAAAGTAGCACGAGCGCCCCTGAGGAGGCGAATGCTGAATGACACTCTGAAGGGCTCGAGGTTCGACAAACTCGGATCGGTTCACAGTTGAAATGCGCGCTTCGCATGTTGCTAGAAATCTAATCTGAGGTCGTAGACTCATTCAAAACAAGGGTTGCATGACCTCAAACACTCGGTGCTACCTACAATATTTCCGATGCCCCCGTTCTGATTTCTCTTATCAGTACGTGGAGTGCGCCGAAGCCATGTTGTCTCACAAGTGCCTTTTATGGCAGCAGGTATCCTGGAGTTGTTACCTAGGGCACGTCCTACTCCTGAATCTATTTGCCAACCTTGACCAGACGGCCCCTTCATAATCCGATGAAGTCCTAAGAGCTCATCTTAGTTTCAATTTAGTTTCAAACCGTTAAGTCAGTCAGAATCGAGCGAGTGGCAGCCTAGTTATAAGCCCCAAAAAGCGGTGGTTTGTCACAGTACTGCGGTTGCTGACTCCGACGTCCAAAATGCACGGCGGCTGTTTGAAAATATTAAGATGAATGATCAATCGTCAAGGTTTCTCTTCTTTTAAGACCTTCGAGTTCTTAAGCTACTGATGAGGCTTCCGCACATGCACTGGTTCCGGACCCCTCGAATTTAATCAAGCGGATCGTTGCATGCGCAAAGGCCCTTCAAATACTTCGGAATGCTTGGCAAGCCAGCGCGCAGCACCATTGAATTGAGCGTGATGATGATAAAACCAATTCCATACTTGTACCAGACAGCTTGAAAGCTTGGTTTTGTTTCCAAGGATCCTCTTCTGTGCTCCTTTAGTGCACATGATGACAAACAATACTGTTTTGCGGCTGCCGGGTAAGCGTGCGTCTGAGGCGGCAGTGCTTGTTAAATTGAAGTCGGTGGTGAACCACGAGCGAGAACCTACTTCAACCACTTTGATCCTTCCTTTGATTCTGAATTCCTGACCCTTTCCTGACCAGCTCGTAGCACCGTAGCTCGAACATAGTTGGAACGGGCAAACCCCGGGTTACGATCACCCTTTATCGGACGGTCTGTGTTGAAAGGAAATGGTTTCTGCCACGTGGTCTGGGTCGATGGCAATCATTGAAAGCTACGCGCGCGCGCGAAGGTCGGTAGGATTCCAATCGTCGGCCGGGAAGTGTGACCGTACCGTCACACCCAGGCTGTAGCAGTGTAGGCTATAGCTAGGTAGCTTACCAAGTCGGCGGCGGGGCCCCGGCCTCGGCCCTGGCTGGCTTTATCTGACACACAGATTTACCGCACTTTTCGGTGTGCCATAGGGTACCGGATCATGCACTGCGAGTTATCAATAAGCTTCAGACGTGCAGCGAGTCATGACAGTGCCTGACGGACCCCGCCTGCAATTGACTCTCTTTGCACATAGCATCCAACCTCTGTGCGATCATCAATCAGCATGGTTCAGACTGTAGATATCCGACTCCCGGTTATTTCGAGGTCCCGGCATTATTTCCGTCCTACTTCCGTCTGACGAAAGGGCAAAAGGGCAACGTTGACCAGCCTGCGAATGCTGTCCGGGATTGTGATTTGGTCAAGAAGATCTGGCATTCGTTTAGTTTAATCCGAAATGGTGGGCCACCTTGCAGCGTATCAAAGCCGGGTTCCAATAGTTGCGTCACTCCATTTCAGATCTGTATCTGCTCAACAATGATGGCTCTGGTCAACGCTGAAACTAAAAATATCTTTGAGTTCCAGAAGCAAGTGGCCTCGACCAGAATACAGGTCTGCCTTTTGTGTACGCTATCTATTCAATGATTGCACACGTTCTCAATTTCGATATGATCATTGAGTCAGCCTATTCCGGTCCTAGAATCAATCATGTCAGATCACGATATTGTCTTTCACTCCAATCCGACCCCTGATCTGATACGATAGAGTAGGATTTGATGCACGATCACAGTCGGCGCTTGAAAGCTTGTAAGTTGTAATGACAGAAGGCTGGAATAACATTTGGTATCTAGAGTCTGCATTACTGCTCAAGTTGACAGAGGAGAAGTGGAGCCGGACCGTCGACTGAATCGGCGCTTGATCTGGATCCTTAGATACTTTGCTTGGATTCTCAGATGTTTCTGAGTCGAAGCATCCTACGAGCTTAGACAACACGGAGGCTGCTGCATTATAGCCGTCTTTCAAGAAGGCTTGAGTCTGATCCGGCGTCAGTATTTAGTTCACCGTCACTATGGAGATTGCGTTCGATCAGAGGGAACTGGAGAACCCCGGTTGTTGGGGGATATTCGAAGGATGTGACTCAAGCGACTTCCCACGAAGTCATGTCAAGCACCAGAGCGAGGGATGGCACCAGAATCCGGTTGTCAACCCTCAGTGCGGGGGGCTACGTAACATGCTGAGCGACCCGCAATGCAGATTTAGTCGCCTCGTTGTAATATACGGCTCGCAAGCCTCAGCATCCCTCACCGATGCTGTGGTGCACCTGCAGGGACCAGTGTGGCAGATAAGAAGGTCGGAAGCCATTGCTAATACAAGAAATGTGAGTACATAAAAAGGCTTTCAGCTTATGGAACTTCTGGCGGGTCTTCACATATTAGCCCATCCATTTCTCTTCTCAGAACGAGTGGCAGGCCAACTTTGGAATGCCATGAAATTCCCCTCAGCAATGGCACTGGAACTTTTGCTTTTGCTGTTAGAACGGGGTTTGAAAAGAACGTGCTGGACAGCTTGTGGGCGGAAGTGGTAGCACGCTGGGTGGGGAACATCTGCAGGTAAACCAAAGCACCTTTGCCGTTCAAAACCTGTCAAGCCCCTAGTAGTGTGCACAATATTTGCGGTGGATATCATCATCACGTGTTCAGGCACCTTTTCTATCGGATAAACTTGCAACTAGGCAACAAGGTTTGCTGAGATTTGTCGCTCAGCGTTTGTATTCCTCAGCTCGAATCAGCGAACCACGTAGAGAAAGGGCGGCAGATGGACACTTTTCACGACTGCAATGAACCTAAAGTCAATCAGAAATGCGTTGAAAGTGCGGTGCGCGCCAAGCGAACACCCGGTGAGAGATTTCTTCTCGTCGTTGCAGTGACCATGGTGCCCCCCCGGTTGGCCCCCGTTCTCCGGGGCCTGGTCAGCACGGGCCTTTTCCTTGACGCCATGATCGCCGGAGCTATAGTCCCCCTCCTGCCATATCTAGTTGCCCACTTCGGGGGCTCAGAGCAAACCGTCGCAAACCTGATAGCGGTGGGTTACGGCGCAACCCTCGCGGCAATGCTTCCGTCGACGTTTCTTCTGCTTAACACTGGTCACCTGCCCGTGCTTACAATGGGTCTCACCGC
This sequence comes from Klebsormidium nitens, assembly GCA_000708835.1. Classification (NCBI taxonomy): domain Eukaryota; kingdom Viridiplantae; phylum Streptophyta; class Klebsormidiophyceae; order Klebsormidiales; family Klebsormidiaceae; genus Klebsormidium; species Klebsormidium nitens. Next base: position 162,454 of record DF237089.1, on the reverse strand, counting down.
GCTTCTGGTGTCATGCGCGCTGCTCGGGCTCAACCATAGCCTATGGCAGCTCTACGGGGCGCTGGTTTTGATGGGGGCCAGTGCCGAGTTCCTGTTTGCCGCGGCACTAGCCATGGTTACGAAGCTTCAGAGCTCTGGGTATGAAGGAGGGGCGAGATCGTCGCAAGAGGGGGGAAAGGAGCCAGCTCTAGAGCAAGCCCAAGTCGCCACCCCCCATCCGAAAGTTCTGCGGCGCGCGCTCTCACGGCGTGCCCTTGCAACGAACTACGGCAGCTCGTTCCGCCGGAACAGTGGCGACGCCGGAATCTTGACGGCGCTGCGGAGCGCGAGCGTCATTGTGGGCGGAAGGCAGTCGATCCGCGCGCTCGAACTTGTCCGAACGGCTGCTCTAAATCCCAACCGCGCTGTCAGAGCGCGCCGTCAGGCTGACGTCATTCAGGCGCCCGAATCCGGCGACGAGACGAGTCCGGCCGCGGATTCTTGGTCGCCGGAATGGCTGAACCGGAGGCATACGTCTCCTGTTGCTGCAGCGGCACCGGCAGAATTCGGGGTTCCCAGAACCCTCACCTCGGTCAAGCCTAACCTCCCGGTTAACCCGCCCAGCAGCTTCGTTGACCCGTTCAAGGTGCTCGCCCTGATCTCTCCACAAGACGCCTCGGAGGTTGATGAAAGTGAGTCGGAAACCGATGACAAGCAAGCAAGGATTGCTCCTTGTAATCCAGAGAGCGGGTTGCAACGGAATTTGACCGTTTCTCAGAAAGAACGCAGGCTACTGGTGGCGAAGCGGATGGGTTGATGCAGGGCGTGGGTCTGCTATTCGCGGCCCAATCGTTGGGGTACGTTTTCGGACCGTTTCTCGTCCCCCTTCTATACGGGCTGGTCAAAGCGTGGCTGCCTTTTTTTATTATCGGCCTGCTGACGTCAGCGACCCTGGGGCTGATCCTGCTGCTTAGCTCAAGCCACGTGGTAAAGTGGGTGATCGGCGGTCGCATTCTCCCGACGGATGCGATCGTTGGGGAAGGTACTAGTGAACCCGTTGACTGCGAACTGGGATTCAGAGCGGAGGAGAAACAGGGTTTGGGCCGAAACCCGGAGGTGCAACCGAGCACTTGCATCGAAGGGTCGGCAGCCAAGTTCGAAATTAGTGGCGGTGTGAACGGACGGCCAGAAAAGTCGGATTCGGGCGAGAGCGAGGGTCTTCAAACTGGGGCGAAAGCGCTTGGGGAGTGTCAAGCAGCACCAGAAAGGGACGTCCAGCTGGGCTTGACACCAGCTGCTATTCCGGAACCTTGCAACGAGCGCATGGAGGGCGCAGCGCTGGGGGCGTTTGCAGAAGGCGGCGAGCAGGAAGAAAGCACCAGCGATAGCGATTCCGGCGGCGATTATTCCGGCTACTGTAGCAGCGAGCAGAGTGATGACTCCGCGAGCGGCGGAACAAAGGGAATTTTTGGGCGCTCAAATGCGTTATCCAGAACCTCAGCTACTTTGACCAAGGATAGTGTACCCGAAGAAAAGCAGGGCAGAACCCAAATAGTAGTCGAGTCGCCAGAGATCAGCCGCGAAAACTTAGTTAAAGGGGAGCCCAGCGGTCGGCCCCCCTCCGTTTTTTGGTCACTAGTGGGACTCGTGCTGCTGAGCGCGCACGCGTTTCCCGCCATTCTAGTTATCTTTGCGGAAGCGCTGCTTATGGGCGCCTTCGACACGGTCGTCCCGCTGTTCCTGAAGGACACCTGCCACGTGTCGGCCGCTGAGACCGGTCTCGTCTTCGGCGCGCTCGCGCTCGCGTACGCTGGTTTTCGTACTGGGCGACCACGTGGATGATCGGCGCCGTGGGGGATATTCACACTATGGTTCTCGGGGCGGCTGCCATGGGGGCGGTTCTGCCGGTGATGGCCATGCCCGCGCTTTGTGCGCTCTGGGCACAAATGCTGGTGATGCTTCCCGTTGGTAAGCCGAACCTGCTTACCAATCATGCTTTTCGTTGTACCCGGCGATAAGACAAGCGGGGCGCACCTAGTTGGAAAAATACCTGTTTGAAACTCCTGGGCGGGGAAACTTTTGGACGGGGAGATTCTCTCCTGACGCAGAGTTAAGTTCGATCGCTGCGGTAACCACCTACGCATCAGAACCAGTCTCAATGGTCGAGACGGGGAGAAAGTGCGCCACGCCGAGAAGAAGTTACCGTTGCTTCTTACTTTCAGAGATTTTAATGCATAAATTCAGAGCTTTGCATTGTTGTTGTCAAGAGAATCGAGAGGGTAGGAACGCAGATTCTGCCAGAAGGCTTTGAGCCCTGCCCAATGTCTGGGCCTGAGGAGAGACTGCCTCTTGTACCGATATCTACATTTAGACGCAGTCTACGAAGGACTGAAGATTTGTGTTTCAAAACATGAAAGGACAGCCTTGGACCCATCGAAGCTCTCAGTCAACGATTTTTATGAAGCATTCAAGATTTCCTCCAAAAGACGACAAGCATACGCTTTTCCAAATCAAAAATCAAGGTGACATTCCAAATCTTTTCAGACGGTGTCGAACTTCGAACAAAGGAATTTGCTGCAAGGCAAACCTTGACACGGAACTGCCTTTCGTTTGCAGGTTTTGGCATGGCCTTGATGGGGGATCCCACTTTCCCCCGGCTTGTGAGCGCACTGAAGCTGACGGGAAGCGAAGACGAAGCCGTCGCAGTTGTTTTGTACGACGGACTCTACTCGGGGGGCATGATCATGGGGCCCTTTGTTGGCCTGTCGCTCAAAAACGCCACGTCATCAGCGACAGTTCTGCAGATCCTGAGCGGGTGCCTTGCGCTTATGATAAGCGCGATATACTGCGTTGAGTTGTTATGTACATTGAGAAGGAGTCGAGAACATGACAGACGATCAGGAGAACCCTTGCAGGCGGTTCTAGCGAGCCGATAACTGTATAATGGGTCCGTAGAAAGCCTTAAGCTTCGACAGACGCAATGGAGATAAAATTGCGACAAAGACATTGTGCAAGTTGAGGAAAAAGACCCTCTCTCGGATAAGCCCCGCTTGGTTCAGGTGCAGTACACATCTGCAGCCACTTTTCACGTCTAGACTAGTACTAAGTGCCCTCGCGACCGACATGGAACGTCAGAAGGTTCTATTGGAAGATGGTGTGTGTTCCAAGACTTTTTCGATCATCTACCAAAATGATGTTGCCAGAGGACGCAAACGGCTGCAAATTCTCACAGACGTCCACGGCGTATACCATGGTACTACTGCATCGAAACATGCTCATCTTGATCCAAATGTGATATTTGTTTCTCAGACTGTCAAAGCCATCTCTCAAAATCTTTGGACGTTATGAGGTGAACTGAGATGAATGATTGGATGGTACCTGCGTCGTGCTTCAGTCGATTGCGAATCGTGGATGCTATCGCAGAATGTATTGTACTATAAGCTTAGCTGCACTTGCATACTGACAGAGTACCATCACAATGATCCCATTGCTGTACATGGGGACGCGGGACATGCCCTACTTCCTTTAGCGGGGCGGAAGTGCCGTCTGAACAGTCCACAGCAGCTTGGTGCCGTACACGGTACAGGGCCGCGCACCTTCCTGCAAAATCTGTGCAAAACCGCGCCAGCGGGTCAGCGGCCGCGGCTGCCCGTGTCGCGGCAAAGCGCTAAGCTGCCCGGCCGCCGCATCAGCAATGGCGGGAGAGCGAGTCCTGAGTTGTACCTGTGTGAAGAAACAACAACGATGTAAAAAAGCGACGGGTCTTATTCAACCTTCTCAGTAGAATTATCTCGTGGAGCGCACGATGGCGCAGGGAACCGAATCCACTTTCGGAGGAGCGCAGCCGCGGTCTTCGCTGCCTGGCGACGTTCTGCGCATCATCCTGAACAAAATCGGCCTGAAGGATCGCCTGCGGCTGGAGCTGCTGAGCAAGAGCCATCGAGACACGCTGAGGGAGCCGGAACTTTGGCGGGAGCTAAACCTTGCGTCCATGCAAGCTCTGGACCTCAGCGATGACCAGCTACTCCATCTGTTGAGCAGAACGAACTCAGGCTTGTTGGAGAAGCTCTCATCTCAGGTATACGCCATGGCGGAGATTCTCGAGGAACTGACGCAGGCTGAAAGCTTCATCAAGAGACCTTTCAACGAGTGTCTGAACAGGCTACCAATGGCTGTGGAAGTTGGTCCCCACAGAGCCAACATTCTGTTCCCCCTGACTGCGATCCTCTTCTCTTTCCTTTACCGAGTAGTGCCGGCATCTTGGGGTCCAACAAGAGCGATCGTTGAAACATGCACAACCTGGTTCAGCGACCAAGTCAACCGGGTGATTCGGATCTTCCCTCGGATCTTGAGACTCATCGCGGCTTGTCAGGCAAATATAAAGCACCCCAGTGCTTTCAAGAGGACTCTTCTTGCTTCCTTCAACGGTCCACCCAGTGTGAGGCTTGCTCAAGTAGACTCAGCAAAGGTTGCTGTTTTTTTAAACGCCTCTGGGGCCGCAGATCTATCACCAGCCTTCATCGCAGCCTGCATCGTAGCTCTCTCAGCCGCAGGATTCAAGACAGAATTCAGAATGGAGGGCAACATGGACCCTCTGTTCTCCCTGCACCTGGTCAGTCTGATCCAGGCTTTGGCTGTCGACTGCTCAGTGCGCGTAAATCTGCTAGTTTCTGGCGCGCACTTTGGGCCGAATCTGAAGCACTTTCTGAAGAACTTCAATTCTTGGTTGGGTGATCAGGAAGGGGGTTCAGAGCATGATGTAGCCGCTTCTCTCTCCTCGAGCCTCGCAGCATTCCGTTCCTCGGTGTATCCGGATTCATCAGCAGCATATCAGAGATTCGAGCAGAAGTTTTTCGTCCTGGCTAAGCTCAGGACGGAGGTCGAAGCGATAGCAGGCAGGGCTTATACACGCGGTGCTAAAGCCAAGGTTTTGAGCCAGAGTGTGGTCATTGAGAACCTCCTCAATGGAGTAGATCAGCATCTTCTGCGAGACGAACTGCAGGAATACCTGAGCGCGTCACCTTCCAAGCTCCGCCTCGTCTTGCGGAACTGCCGGCTGAGTAACGCAAACATCGTTTCGCTCTGCGATATGCTGGGGGAGCGTGGTGTGGGCCACGTCACATTTCAGCAGACTGGATTCATGCGCCCTAGGTTCCGGTTGGGAAACTCCGTCCTTTCGTCTTTGGGGTTGCGCAACAGCAAGGACCTTCAAATCCTGGAGCTGGACTGTCGCCTCCGTCAATCAGACTTCCACGCACTGACCGCTTTCCTGGATGCGAACGAGCCGGGTGCCAAGATCCAGATCCATATGCGTCGGTCCTTCTACTGCCTGGACCTTCGCAAAGCCCGGGGAGTCCTCTCAAAGCTGAAGGCGCTGTGCTCCTCAGAGCGGGGTGCCCGGGTGAGAGTGGTGCAGCACCCAGGTGGAGCACCGGGCGGGAGTCTTGATCAGGCCACGGATAGCGTCAGCACCTTCGATAACTCGCCCTTTGAGCGCGAGGTTGCCACAGCAATAAAGTACGAGTTGCTGCTCAAGGGAATATACCTCACTATTGACGTCCTGCAACTCTTCGATCAACTATCCTGCCTCCTCTACGTCTTTCAAAGGATGCTGCTGGGGCAAGCCAAGCCGCTGACGTCACTTTGGGGCGCGGGATTCGTTCTCGAGTCCATGTGGCGGCCAGTCCACTCTTTGCTACAAGGCGAGAGCCATGTTTTGGCTGCCAGTGCTACGAGCCTTTTCTATGCTGCGCTTTTCCCGTGGTACCGCATCCTAGTCCAGTACGCGGTTGAAGCTTGCGTGGCGTATCTGTGGGCCTGTCTTGTTTGGACAGCGTTGAAACAGCTTGCTAGGCTGCCAGGGGCGGCTTTAACACGAAGGTAGGCGGGAATGGAATGGGGTTAAGGTTGTCGAACTGAAGTACTGTGGCTCCCGTGGAAGCTTCCTGAAGAATCCAGAGAACATTGCGTACTTTCATAAAGGACATCAGACTCTGGAGCATGTACTTGTATGCTCAAAAATACCGATTGCTCTGGCGGTTTGTACATCTTAGGCAGCGATATTTTGTTTGGCTTTCAATGCAGAAATCAAAGACTTCTCATCATGTTCACATGTTTCTTTTCCGACTGTCAAAGGTCAACTTAACCCTCAATTCGGTGTCGCTTGATGTACAAAATAAGGCCAATCTGCAGCATCTAATCGATGCTGTGCGACGACTGAGGCGCCCTGGTCTTGCATGCACGTAATGCTGAAAGCATGGTATGACCCGACCGCTGGATAACACACGGTTGTGTCATGGGACTCGCTTTTCATTCACCCTTCTAATGTGAGCGGGCTTAGACTAACTCGCTTATACATCCTCCAATGACAAACGGCAGCACCACGTGTCACCTTTCTGTGGAGTGTATGCATATACAGATACACGCGATTCATATGCGACACGACAACACGATGAGAGATAAGGTTGGCCGCCATGTGCACCATTATAGTACCGCACGACAAACCACTTGGAAAGTATGTACATGGCCAGTCAAAAACATAAGCCACTTGAACATGTGATAGTGTACAGCTCATGATGTATAAGCCGCCTGCTGTGGTTAGCTCCATATCAATCTGGATATCCCTATGAATCGGATGTGGCTGCACACGGCCGCGGCACTGATCGGCATATAGACCCAAGATCCATTTGATGTTCTACAAGTGCGCTTATTCACTTATCCTACGTTACGATATATATCATGGACGCATTTACCAACAAATCACAATGAACAGATTTGGAGTGAAAAAGTTGACCGTATACCGAGACAAAGCCATGCAACGTGCTTGATAGTCAAGATCCGTCCTTGCATACCTACACGAGTCAAGCTGCCTCTAGCAGACAAACTCGGAAAGGAAGAGCAGTATTCTTCTTGTCCAAAATGCTAGCTGATAATGTCGATATACTTTCTTTTATTTGATCAGTTCATGTCGAGTTTGTTCAATGCGAAGCTTCGATGGTTTCAAAGTCCAACTGTTTCTTGATGTTGCCTCACCCGCTTACACGGGCAAAAGAGTAGGACTCAAGATTATCCTACAGGCTGGCACATACGTGCGCGTACAACTTGAGAGTCTCTTGGCTTGTAGGACTTCTAATCGGTAGCGTTGTAGGGACGTTTGATGGCACAGCCCCCGTGCTAGCGCCCCCTGCCGCCACTTGAACTTTGAGAAGAACAAGACAGTTTGAGTGAAGGTTTTTCAGAGAGGTAGACTTCAACAGCTCTAAGAGTTTCAATAGCAGTTCAGGACTGCTCTCAAATCTGAACTTGACAGGATTCTTGATTGCCGTCAACAATCTACGCTTACGATTGCGGCAGCATGTAAACAAACAAGGGATCTCTACAGCACCGAGATGTTTCTGCGAAAAAATCCCTAAAGCAAGCAATTTGTCTTGGGAGCATTGGCTAACAGGTCAAGGACAAAGAAGTTGCGGTGTGTACAAGTGTGATACAAATGCTATGAGGTGATCGAATTTCACTGTTTGTTGGGCACGGTTCCAACATCTTCTTCATGACCTGAAAGCTGACCTGATGTCAGGAGACATAACAAGAGCTGCCAACCTCACTGCAATTGCAAACCTGCTGACACTGGCACCTGTCGGCACAGAGGCAAAACCCTCTGGTTAATCTAGGAGCACACAGAAACCCGATTCTGAAAATGTTGCAAACCACAGCAAAACAGAGTTTTGAAGTGGTGATAAGGAGGGCAGGAAAGCAGACCTCAGGTGGGGCACGTTGCAGACTGCGCCTCCAGCTCGGATCAAATTCTCTATCGACTCAACCGCCTGCTAATAGAATGGGGAGAATGGGGAGTCAGCTCAGCAATCGAGTTGGCATTTGCTCGGCAAGAAATCAGGGAAATGCAAAGCTCACCCAACATTGGGCTCCCCATGAGAGCTGCATCAACCAAACCGAAGCAGCAAAACACATTACTATGTTGCAGAAGGGGTTCAGGTCGCCCTGCCAAAGTTGCAGAAGGGGTTTAAGCCAAATCAGACAACGAGTTTGCAGCTGGAATGAGCCTGGCGACACTTTTGCGCGCCAGGTTCATTGATAATCTTTCTTGCACTCGCTCCTGGCGGAAAGTTGCTGAAGTATCCAGGAAGCATACAGCTCAGAATCAAAGAGCAAACAAGGGAGTGACAGTTTACCTTATGGGAGTTTTGCTAGTGAGAATTGAACCATCGAATGACCGCTGAAAGTGAAAGCTTGTGGGCCAATGCAGCAACTTTGAAGATACTTGCTTTCTCAAGGGAGGCCATCGTTCTCGTGGTGAGTGCCGAGACCTAACAAGCAGATTGGACTCATGTCCAAACACGTCGGGGCCCTGCTGAAAATGCTGACAAACCGCCGCTTAACTTGAGCTCACCTGACTAAAAATGTGGCATGAAGGAAGCCATGATCCACCCACTAGAAAGCCTCTGCCCCGAACCCGGTAAGGTTTGCCTGAAAGCTTGACATGCTGTACTATTAAAGATCCAGCAGGTCTGCCGCACTGTGTGCCCCCTGTGTGCCATGGCAGACTCGCAACCAGGCTGCCAATAGAGCTGAGCCCCCTTGCAACTACCTAAATATACATGAAATGCAGTGGGATACCTGACTCTTGAGTCCTGACTCCTGACTCCTCATCATGGCTCATGCCAATGGTGTGGCTGACTTCACTTCCAGTATTACTAAGTAATACATAGCACTCGTAAATTTCCTCGTCGACCGAGTCGGTCCGCCAATATTGGATTACTCATTTTAGTGTCAAGTGGACTCGAACTTGATCTGGGGGAGAACGAAGGCAAAAGAAAAGGTGGAAGCTCTTGAACGACCTTCTTCCATGGCTGCCCACAGCGCTTGAGTATCGATCCACGGAAATCTACCAAAGCTGGGGGACGCCTTTGCAAGACATCCATGGAGCTCTAGAAGGAAGGAGCATCGTGTATTTTGTCATGGCAACCATTGACACACATCTGCGCAGAGGCCACATTTACAGCCAAACTCCTACAAAACTGCGCATTTATTGTGGCAAGGCTCAAATTTACCTACGAGCGCCGTCCGAACTACCTACTTGCCGCCTACGGACTGCCGCAAACTTGGCGCAATAAATAGGTCGAATATTGGGAGTTTGTTACGGCGCGGCCTCCAACATATACCGACTTGGGGCAAAATTGCCCCGAGCCAAGTTGTAGCTGTCCCGTGCACGGGACAGCTACGGTGCAAAATTCCTTGGGGGAATATTCCGGCAATCTCCGCGGAAAATTGGCGGCGTTAGCGCACAAAGTCGAAATTGATAGTCCGCCAAATGCCTGCCAAGCCCGTGCCAAAAATTATTCCGCGTGCTGCAGCCTCGGTACAAAATTGGGGCAGTTTCGCTGACTTTTTGACCTCCGCTACTGTGCTACAAAATGCGCATCGTTTTGACACCATGGCCCTGGCCCTGGGGCCGCCTGAATCATCGCAGGTAGCTGCAATGCCTAATATGCCGGGCCTAGCTTGGCTCATGAATGTAGAGCCGTAGCTCTGGCCTTCATGGCGGAGGCTCGCCAGACACGGCCAGAGGCAGCAGCACTGAAGGACATGCATTGGGAAGGACATGCAATGCAGGGAGGCTAGTTGTGTGTGCCGCTTAGCTCGGCGCCTCCTTGCGTGGAGTCTGGGAGGCAGTGACACTGACAACAGCAAGGAGGCTGTGGGTCGAGAGACGCGCGCAAAGGCAGCGCCGCTCAGGGGCTCAACAAGCAGCTGATGAGCAGCACGTTGAGGTTGGCTAGCAGCGCATCGTGGGGGGAGGCAGAATGACCTTAAGGCTAGAACCCTTGAGAGCGCGATGCTGAATATGACCGCAAAAAGTTGCATTCCCATGCCCGCATTGCCCAGCTCATCCACCGCCCCTGAGCTGCGCATGCTACCACCCATAGTGTTCTGCACCTCAGCTGGCCCTGAGCAGCAGTGCTCCTGCTGAGCGCCGGGCATGCCAGCCCTGGATGGTCCCCGCTTGGGCTGCGAGTTGGCGCTGGCACTTCCGCTGGACACGCTAGAATACACCGGTACGTTCAGCAGAAGCAGACAGAAAGCGGCTGTTTGTATCTCAGTTCATTCACCAGGTCAAAGGGTTGCCTTACAAAATGATGTTGCTATTGAGAGGATTACAGGTCTCCTCCTTCCGGACATTTGCTTCAATGTAGGTTCAGAGCTACTGAAATGATGTGTACATTGCTTAGTGTCCCCTTACAAGGCAGGCCAGGAAGTCTGACAAGTCACCTTAGTCCATACCGCCTGTTGCATAGGTAGCTCTTGCGCGGCTTGAGTGCTGTTTCAAGCTTCAGCTGCTTCATCGTCGGATTGTGTATGATTGCTTTTCAAGTCGTCTAAGGTTTTGCTTGTGATGCTACGCTACTACCAGCTTGCTTGTTTGCTGTTTGGGGAAGCCGTTCACATTAGACAGCGATGATTGCTAAGTGGCTCGCAATGGTGGGGTTTACTTGCCAATTTTCAAGTGGAAAACACATTCGTCGCGGACGTGGTGTTACGGCAAACTAGCTCTGATACATGTCACAAGAAGCTTCACAAACCATGGCGGCATGGAACTCTGCAATATCCTCAATCGTTTCCTCTGCAGGCAGCTTTCAAGCGTGCGCTAGGCTGACAAATCATGAAAGAGTTGGCAGTCATCACCTACACCACTGACTAAAGCCATCAAGTGAGCTTTTGCTCTGCTCTGCTCGCTTTTAGTTGAGAGGTACTTAGAGCCGGCCTAGCTGTTGGTTATACACATGTAGAGTCCTGGACAGCAGGATCTTGGCAAGTCAGATAAGTCATAAGTGGTGTGGCTGTGTTATTTTGCAAGGCAACAAGCGGCCACAACTGCAATAAGCTCCATGACCTGTCTTAATGCCAACCGCTGCTCTTGAAGCTCGCACGAATGTTGCATCGCGCCCCCGCAATCTTGTACAGGTGGCGGACATCAGTGGCTTCATTGAATGCATTCATGTGGTTAGGTACAACAGAAGCTGCACCACCATTTTAAGCTTCAGTTTGAGTTTCTCATGTTACTAATTCGACTTGGAATAAAGTCTACTCATCCCGCTCGCTTTCCTTGCTTGTTTGCAGATTTCGGCGGGCGGCGAATGTGGTAACTTCATGCCTAACATTTCGACCTTTGCTTGGCAAACTAGAGCCTTGCTTCTTGAACCCCAAGAGCGCTTGATGTTCTGTCTGTGCCACTCGAAAGAGAGCTCTGTGGGTCATCACTCTTTCATGCTTCGGTTTTTGTATGACGTTGAGCTGAGCTGCAGATAGCATGGCGAAAAACCAAAGTGCCGGCACTCATATTAGGCCTTCAAGTTCTTACAGAATGCTGTCAAGCTCAAGGTCTGCAGATTCGTACGTGATGGCCGGCCTGCGTTGCAATGGTATATGGATTGCAAATAGTCAGGCTCCCAACGATTGAACGTACTCAGACTGCCCACGCTTTCATGATGGTATCTTTTCAAATACGCCGTCGCCAAATTGGCCATAGGCTTCTCATGGCACACAAATGTGTCGAAGTTCGAGTGAACCTATGCCAGCTGTGATTTACACGTGACTACCCTAACAACCTACCGAGCAAATTTTTTACGAAACTCTATGTCCCAACGGTAGCTTTTCGTGGCTCGACCCTCCTGCTACGAAGATCTCGAAAGGCGCCGTCGCTCAGAGCTTCGCTTCGGTTGTCACGGTAGAGTTGGGTTAGGTAGAAAACAAACTTACAACATGAGGCGTGCAGAACGTCTGACCGTTAAAAAACCCCTGCCCCGTACTTCAAAGCTTAGGGGATCTTTTCGTTTTCGGAGGGGAAAAAGGTATCCGGCGACGTTGTACACGGTCATGTGTAAGACATCATTATGCGATCTGCAATGAACAGCAGCTAGTGACTAGGCCGGCCGGCCAGTTATGAGCCAGATGAGGCACATGCGAAAGGTTCAGTGGCACAAGCCACCGACTCGAGGGCCGGGTTGGCAACACCCTCCTCATGACATGATCGATCGTCCAGGTGCCCGATTCGGGACCCTATGATGCTGAGTGATACCTTACGGGGGCGCACGTTGGCTCCAACTGCATGGCCTTATTATGCTATACCCTATATGTCTGTTGCATGATCTTACAAGGTTCCAAGCTTCAACTATGCTGTACAAGTATTTGCAGGCCTAAGTTGACCTTTGCATGCCTGTAGGCTCCAATCGCTGAAATGCATACTTCGCTGCTCTATGTCTCAAGGCCTCCTTCGACGATCCGCCAGGTTTTCTTTGCAATGTCGACCAGATCCGGACGTGGATAAAGACCTCCCCGGGGTGCTGACAGAGCCCTGTAAGCGTAGAGCCAATGAGTAATAACTCCCAGGATTCTCAAATGAGTCCATTCATAAAGTGTCCCCGGGCGCATTGGAGTCACCAACCCCAACATTGGCTTACCTAAATTCCAAGCACACCGTTACGACACGCTCCATAAAGTTAAGTCACCGGAGGTGATGCAGTCAGTTGAACGGATTTTGAAGCCCCATCTTCAAACTAGCTTTGAAGGCTTTGCTTCTGATCGACAACTCCGTGCGACACGGCTGCTCACCTATCTTCTGTCAGCCTGTTGTCGTTTGCGCTTGGCCGGCAATCCTTCCCCCTCGTGGCAGGGAAGTAGTCACAATCGAGAATCTCTATCGACCTGCATGAGTCGTTGGCCGAGAAGTCCTAATTCGCGAAAGACATTTTCACGCACTCGTGAATCGGGAACGTCGCCCAAGTGTACAAAGACGAGGTAGGGTGTACAAGTTCTCGAACGAGAACTTGTGAAGGTACAGTGCGATTTGAAGCACTTCTCATACCATCTCTGCTGGCTTGCAGGCATTCACCAAGCTCACATGAGAGCGACGATTCATCTTTTCATCTTCAGAGTACCTAAGCGAAACAAATCCCTGCCCATCGCAATCCTCAAGATACTTTGCCGCAAAGAGCGCTCTTTGCAGACTGCAGCGGACAGAAACTTCGAAGACTCATGAAAACTAAGTGCAAACAAAGGGAGACTCTACATCTCAAGATCAGCCTGCTTTTAGCGGATACTATTGATTCAGACCTGACAACTGAAAGGATTGTCCCTTGAGGCCCACGTTCGTGAGAGCGATATCAAGCAAACTTGAGCTGGCATGCGAAGCAAAGAACGTGGTTTTCTATACATAAGGCGACGATGGCGCCAGCTCACCCGTCCGCCCTAACGCGCATGTGCCCCTCCTTTACTGCCGCGCCCCTCAGCAGGCCTAGCGAGACACATCAACCGGAATATTTAGACTGCCAATTGTTTAAGTCTGTGCACGAGAGAACTTTCCAGGGACAGTCAGTCGAGAAGTCGTACTTCGAGTCTGTCTAAGTCTGCCGGGACGTCTGCAAATGGTAGCCAAAGCACAAGCCCGGGCGAACGCACCAACCATCCCAGAAAGTTGCGCACTGCGAAAAGTTGAAGAACGGCTCCAGTCTCGTCCGGGCTCGAGCAGGCCGAGTGCGTTCTTTGAAGGTTGAATATCTTAACGCTCTCAGTGTCGAAGCAAGCACTTGACAGAATCCGACAAGCGACTTGACTCTCGACAATTTCTAATAGAATCTGCAGTGTTCATCACGAGCTTCGTAATGTCAAAAAGGTTAGCGCATGTCGTTTGTCCTTAAGCCTTGCTCGCGCAGCTTCACTTGAAATCTCAGTCGCACACAAAGTGAACGAGTATCCGGATGCACATATGCAACTATCTAGAAGAGGTTGATTGGTGGCCCACAGAGTTCCGCCAAACAGATATGTACGCAACAGACTTCAAATACCAACTATCGAAGGATTGGCTCACCACCAGTGTCCCCCAATCCGGTCCCTAGGCAACGCACACATTTGAGCAGGCCCCGGCCGCTGCATTGTGGACACTCCAAGGTTTGCTGAAAGGTAGGAACAATATCTCTTTTAGGGATACAAAAAACTCGTACTCACTATATGGCTTTCCAACATGGAACCTGTCTCTGATTACTTTGCACTGTCAAAATCGATGCACCCTGTTGGACGGTACAATATCGAGTGGCTGCTTTAAGCAGCTGGATGGGATCCCGGATCAATGCATGCTTTGGTGCTCAATGACAAGTCGAAGATACTGTGTTGTATCTCATGCCTCTTGTCTTATGAGGAGTAACAACTCCCCAACCGAAAGACTCCCTTAACAATCAAACTAGTGGTCATCTTAAAAGCTTAAGGCCAGACGCTATTTACCTCTATCCCGTTTTGAAAGCCTTGTCGCCACTGCCCGGTCCCCCCGCACAAGTTACACGGGACTGCTCCGCTTCCATGACATTGGGAGCATAGAGCCTCGCCTTGGGAGCTGTCTGCATGACTGGCCTTGCAGCCAAAGACTGCCTTGCACAGACACTGCACAGAGAGACGACGGACTGACAAGCGGAAGTTTTCCATGTGCAGAAGCCATGGTGTGGATGTGTTGATTGAGACTGTTGGAGGAAGAGTGAAACGGGGATGAGTGCAGAGAAAGTAGATAGTTTGTAATGTTGCCAGCTGTGGTGTTGCCTCTAAACACAAAACATTCAAAATCTAGTAAGGCTCCAGCCTGCATTCCATGCCTGTGTAATAGGACCCCTGCGACAACCTTGAAAGGCGATTGCCTGTGAGCAGGGGTGAACGCTGCCCAGGATGTGCAGGCGCCCTCGTCAAAAGGGTGAGGCGAAAATGAATCAGGTTTCAACATCAGTCTATATTATTCCTCGCACTTACACTCGAAAATTAGAATCTCCAAATCGATGTTAGAACTTTTACTCAATCTGGCAAGGCAAAAAAGAAAGTGTGACATTAACAATGGCAAACGATGATCAGATCTCTCGACTCACGGTGCTTGCAGCAAGAAAGCCCCTCCGTCCCTTGACGGTCTCGAACTGCCGTTTAACGACTTCTGTTGGGTGCTTGCAATGATCACCAGGAGCCGAGTCGATTCCTGCCGCTCTGCCTTCATCAGCTACTTCCAGCCGGTGCACCTCCTTTCCAGTCTCACTAGATTTACGGTGACTCCCGGAGCTTTCTCGCCCCAGCCAGTTCCCAGGCCTGTGGACATTGCGGAGTGCTGACTTCCTACCATTTTCAGGATGTTTCCTGATAAGACTGCCGTGAATCTTCTCGATCAACTGCACAGTTCCTCTGCATGCATCTTGCCTAGGACCAGGGATGCCAAATAGCTGGTCCACAGAGTCAGCATTGCAACCCTTTGCCTGCAGATTTGTTGATTGACCTTTCCGAAAGCTGCCCGCCGCAATGTCGGATCGGAAAGGACTTGGCCGGCAGCGCGGCGCTGCAGAGAATGTACCGGTCCTCATCGTTGTGCATGTTCTGATGAGCTCATAGCCCCCTCTCTGACAGGGGGTCCTGCTGCTTAAGCTGCGATTACAGCAGATGGACGTTGAAGGCGCCATCTCATTCTCTGCTTCATCAGAGATTTGTGTCGAACGTGGCTGCAGGTGGGTGTGGAGCGAGCTGTCAACTAGAGCGCGATGCGACTTCAAAGCATGTTTTGAAAAACGGTCACAGGCGTCGTTATCACTGGCGTCGGTTTGTTTCAGCCTCGCCGCAGTGCCTGCCGGTGCCGGTTTATGAACTCGAGTCGAGCTAACAGAGGAGTTTTTACCATTACCATTAGTATGGGGCCCGGGGCCCGCGGCCGGGCCCACGGCTAAACAAAACGGCTAAACCTGCTCTTGGCTGAACTCAGCAAAGATCTGAATGTTGTTCAGCAAGCCGGCCTGCGTTCAGCAAGCTTGATTGGCTTAGCTGCCTCAGGCTCTATTCTCAGAGGCTAGAGCCTATACCCGTTACGCTTTCATCCCCCAACGCCCATTCGCCTCCATCTCCTTGTGAGAACTTGCTCCACGAGTGAAAGTCGGGGTCTTCTGAGGTTCCAAAGATGAGCACAGGATCTTCGCAGCCTGCCAAGGTCCTGGCCAGCTCCCGCACGTCCAGTTCACCTGCAAACGAAACAAGAATCCCCGACAGTCCCCCTCAAGCAAGGCCCCATTACGGCGCGAATCAGAAGGGAGGCAAAGGGGGCCGTTGGGTTGCCAAAGAGGGTGGCTTTCGCAGCAACAGTCCACTTAAGCAAGGCGGAAGTGTGGCGACTGCAAATGTGCAGCAAATGGAGGCGACCAAGACTAGAGGGGAGAAAGAGGAGGTGCCAGTCAATGCGGCATCGACAACGTACAGTGCACGGACGGTGACGCCACCAAGGCGGCATCGACGGGGCAACTCGTACTCAGATGAGGTACTTGATGCAAGCCTGAGCGGAGGACGGTCAGACTGCATTGCATCATCCGTTGTTTGTGAAGCAGCTCCAATGCGAAAGACTGTCTCCGAACCAGTTGTGCTTTTCGTGCCTCCTTGGTCAGAAAGTAAAAGTTTATTGTCTTTAGAACCACTGGCATCATTCATCAGGTCGTTCAAAGTGCTTTGTCTGGGTCTCTTACCCACGCATAGTTTTCATTTCTCCCACTGAACTCAGCTTCATGCCCTACAAACATGCTGTTCTCAAAACTCCAAAGATTGCAGGGAAAAGGCTTAGAGCAAGTTCTAACCAGAGCATGGACTCCACAATGCCCCCTCTTCCCCTCATTATCTCTCAGTGTCCCAACTTTTCACTGTCTGAAGTGAGTCCAGTACTGTGCCACAGGAGTACGATGAGCGGGGCCCGCGCTCCTTTCCCTGGGACGTGAAGGAAGCGTGCTGGCGAAAGGCGGAGACGGTGCCGGGGCGAAATCCGGACCGGTGGCGAATGGACCCGTATGGCAACCTGGTGTTCAAGAAGCTCGTGGCGTGTGACGGGTGCCTCTGCCACAATTACGATCACATACAGCCCTTTTCGAAGGCAAGGAACACGAGAAAAAGAAGCTCAAGGCTTCCGGGTGCCCGTCTGCTCTAGCATGATATCCTCCACCTTTCGGCGAATTCAATTGACAGTCCAACCAGTTGATCACAGCCACAACGATGGTGAGAGAGTGTCGAATGGTGATCCTTCCGGAAGCTTTTTCAGCAAACCTCCTGTGCCGCAGCTGTAGTTCAAGGTTGCATCTCCTTCTTACTTATGATTCTATAAACTTATGTGTTGCACCCCTTCCTTTCAATGTTGACGCCATGATCTGCTGCTATGCTGACCGGAGGAACATCCTGTGCAGGGGGGCAAAAGCGTCATAGAAAACTGCCAGCTGCTACAGGTGCGTACTTAATTTTGGACAGTGACGACATTTCCCTGTATCTACATGGAACACTTCTGCAGTTCTTTATAAGTGAACTCTGCCTTCTGCCTGTAATAATGTGAAAGCGGGCAGCTATTGCTCGCATGGCACCGTTTCTTTGTGGTTGGATTGTCGTACGAAGACGCTCTGATAGCAAGTCCCTGGGAAGCTTTTAGAGCGTCCATTCTTTCAAAGTGGTTCGCATCTTGTTGTCTCTTCAAGGGCTTCTTTGACACTTGCTGCGTTCGTTTGACAGACCTGACCTCTTCCTGTGGCGTTCAGGCTCGAGCGAATCGGGTCAAGAGCAATCGGACGGACATGACGTACTCAGACATTTCGAATCAAAGCGCCTACTGTCGATTCTCGAGTAAGTCTCGCACATGCCTTTCCAAGGGTTCGAACTAGCAGGCCCAAACTAGACCGGGCCTTCTTTTGAAGAAGTATTCTCGAGTTAACTCCTCGTACAGACACTTCTTACAAGATGAGTTGCAGGCTCACGCAAGCTTACTGGCGGAGAATAATACAACAACCTTGCTGCCACTGAAAACGTATTTCGGTCACCTTACTTTAAGGTGTTCTTTCCGCTCTTGTAGCTTGTTCTGACCGGTATGAGCTTGACCTTCTTGTTGCGTCTCGAGGTTGTAGACCTGTTGAAGCTGTTCATCGTTTATTGCTGAACCTCGCTTGAGTTTGACAAGGCGCCTGACGGAAGTATTCGGCGACTTGTTCAAGCCCTGAACGCTAACGAACGGTCGAGATCAACACTGTGAGTGACACCCTTGCAGAACGAGACATGGACGTAGTGGAGCTCGCGGCGTACGGAAACGTGGCCAAGACGGAAACACCAAGCGGTTGCTTTATATCCTGAGCGAGGCCGGATCGTTGGACCGCTTGGCCTTTAGGATTTGATCATTTTGCAGCGGATATAGATTGCGGAAAAGGTACCAGGTACTGGCCTTGAGTGGCCACCGTTCTTGCTTTTGGTTGAAGGGTTATGCACATTTGAGCATCGCAGCCTAACCTACGGCTTTCGAAGGCAGCGGGCAGTGTTTTGCTGGTTGGCTCGACGGTGGTGCCAAGAAGTCGTGAAAAGGGGCTTCGAGACCAGTTCAATCGTCCTGACCCTTTTATATTCTTAGAGTGGCCGGGGCAGCAGGTGATCCCCTTTGCCGATTTCCAGAGAGTTCTTGAGCTAAGACAAATCTTAATTAGAAAACAAAGCAGTGAACTTCCTGATGTGCACGCTAAGGTGAGTACTGGGCTGACATCCTGTTGATGTATACCTGTAGAAAAGAAGTGCGTCTGCGTAAGTAATAGGTGACCCACTAATAGGAGTCGCTGATGAGCAAGATGGGGCGGTCGATTCATTTCAAACTGCAACGGTTTTCCAAAAGTTAGCACTTTAACCAGAGCTCAAGTTCTTGATATTAATTGTTGACAGAAGTTGAACTTTTGTCAATCTGAATAAATGAGGCCCGACCAAACATCAGTATTCATGTATGCGTGCATAACAACCATATAAACTCAACCCCCACATGCTTAATTCATGGTACCACGCGGCTGCATCAAACTCATTGGAGCAACTTATTAAGCAGGCCACTATACTGTACTGCCTAGCAGGAGCAGGTGTTCAATGCTAATGTCCCATGCACTGCACATGTCTTCAGTGTCATGTATCCGAGTCGCCCTTCCGGCCATCCGACCGACGATGCGCATGCGGTGTAGATCGTAGCATGTCATGGTTAATACTAGTAGCTAGCTAGCGTTTTCAAACGTTTACCCGGCTCAGGCGCCATGCATGCAACGGTCATGACGAGGCGGCTCGGGCCCACAGGAATACTAGCCGGCCTGCATCATTTGTAAGCTTTGCGAGCACCTGATTTACATTATGTGCGCCACGAAAATCATCAACTTGAAGCCTGCCGAAACATTCTTTGATGCAAGTGCATGCGCGACTTGTGATTGAAATCGATTGTTTCCTGCTGCGCAACTTCTTATGACGGTGGGACGCCATAAAGGCAACCTTCCCTTACCTTGACCGAATATGACTTCCGGACCAATGTGTCCATTGTGCTCGTGCGGCGGCAGTGTCTGCCCAACGTTAAATACTATAAGAATGGTTATGGCCCTCATTTAGGCCATTAGCGGGCGTATCGTTTTCTTCGCCCATGAGGTGGTCTAACCTGCCCCCGGGGAAGAGCGGCGGCATCCCCGGGCTTTCGCTGCTCGTGCTGCTTTTTGGCGCCGGTTTTGGCGACAGCACGTGCTTAGGCGGCAGCTTTTCGACGACGAAATGGTCGACGATGCGCGCATTGCACTGCTTGTCCCGGAACGGGGACACCGGAACCCACAGGCTTGGGTGGTCCCGCAAATGGGACACTGCAAGAGAACGCATTCGAGGGAGTTGAAAGGGCCTGGATTAGGACCGAGAAACAGACCATCATGCAACTCGAGGAATCATTCTCGCTCTCACAAACGCGCCGAGCGGATCCAATATTTTGGCACCGGAAGGAAGTGAAACGTACAGAAACGAAGTTGCAGAAAAGAATGCAGCAACCGGACGACAGAGGCAGCCGTATGGTCCATAAAACCAGCAATCAAAAAGGGGAAGCCTATTTTCTTGATTGATGAGGCCTGTAAAATCTTTTCTGGAGTGCCTGGAATGAAGAGAAAGACGGACCTGGTTTCGTGGCATTTTCTGCTTCCCATAGCGGGTCAAGAGCCCACTCCCGAGGAACTTTGTCAACGGCGATGGAGAACACCTGCAGGAGAGGATCAGCCGTTCAAGCGCCCCGGCATCTCTGGGAACATCAATGTCTCCATTCTACTCTCTGAGTCTGGGAATACATCGAGTTCTTTCAAAATGTACCAGCTTACAAACAGATACCGTCTTGCGCAAACCGAATAAGTCAGCACTACAGAGGATCCTTGACGTCAAAGACTTCTCCATTGTCAACAGCGTGATAGGGAAAAGCCACATGCCATCCAATACCGGGTTCAAAATCATACCAGCACCATTCTTTGTCAGCACGGAAAACCAATAATATCGAGCGACTTCGACCAAAGAGAAGAGCGCAGCCCCAAGACCGCCTCTCACCTCTAAGCTGCCGTCCGGCCGTATGTGACAGCGGCAGAAGGACTTGTAGTTCGCGATGCGCAGCGAGGAGAAGGCCTCGTCAAAGTGGAGGCTAAACCAGTTGATGGAGATGTAAAGGTAGCAGCCGAAGACAAGAGATACGATCGGAGTGGAGAACACCCAGTAGTACAGAAAGACGGAGGCGTAGTAGATGAGCGTGAAGTAGCGGGGAAGCGCGTCCATGCCGTGCTCGCAGATCTGGCCCCGCGTCACCGCCATAACCTGAATCAAGCAAACAGGTTGAGATCAAGATAGTCGAGCGAGTCATGTAACATCAGGATTTCTTGCAACACAACAGCTTTCGGTAGCGGTCGACTGGCCCATTTCCTTTAGCGTAGGCATGCAAGATCTATCACGAACCCAGAGCAACATATATGCTCTGGCCTCCGGTCAACAGGCGTACCATATTACGCAACCCATAAGCACCTCCAGAGACACAGACACATAAGGGGGGTAATGAAAAGTTCGGTCGACTGATTCCCGTGATTGATTACGCAGTCGGCCCAAGCTTGATTCTTTCTGTCACGTTCACTAAGAAACAAATGCTCCTCAAATGCAAAGACGTGAGAAGTGGACAATGGGGAACCAGAATGTCAGGAGACTCAAGACCCAGTTTTCAGAAAACTGAAAAGTCAACCTCAATCAACCCCAGAATCCAGAAACTCAGACTCCGCGCACCTCCGGGACGTCGAAGGCGGCCATGAGGTACTTGACGCAGGCGGGGTAGAAGCCGTAGGTCCACTCCTCCATGCGCCGCCGCAGCCCGGTGGGGTCCGGGAAGTGCTCGTTCCCCACCTGCTGGTACCAGTCGTATAGCGTATGGTACCCTGAGGTGCCCAGCAGCTTATGCCGCACGCACACGTCGACACCCAGCTCCAAAAGGAGCATCAACACCAGAGCTGCACGGGGGAAGGTAAGGGAATGTGCTACCGCCCTCAAGGGCGTTTGGCCTTGTCTCTCCTGCAATCTGATGCTTTCCGGGGATGTGTAGACTCCTCCCTTACATTCATCGCTGAACTTTAGACTGATTTATTGGATGCTCCAGACGGGCTGACTAAGGCTCTCCTACATGTTACGGACTCATTCGTGGGCGACGGCTGAGTATTGGCAACAGCCGCTGCTTTCAAGGATCCAGCCGAAAGCGGATGCAATCATCTTGCTGGCTCTCCATCGTTGTACCGACGGCTTCCTGTAAAGCTTCCATGAAGTCTCAGGCAATCGTCCCTATCACTACGTAGTCACAAAGCCAATTCCCAACTACTACCGTATTCACAAGCAAACTTCCAATCCTTACCAGCGAATAGGTGGGCGCCCAGATGCAGGCAGCCGATAATCATACGTGTACGCCGAGACGCCCGTCCCGGGACGAACAGAACGCTGCACCAAAGAAGAGGATCGTGAGCTCAGAACGCCCGTACCGACCAAGTCAAGGAGAGGTGTTTTGCTGCGTAGTAGGAACTTGCCAGCAGAATTATCGTAGGCGCCCACATCGTACGCAGAAAAAGTCGCTGCTAGGTCGGATTCCAATTCAATTGTCGAACAATCCACCAAGGGCGCTCTCAGACATCTCTGATCATATCTGAAGCAGTGCACAACCCCTGAAACCAAGTGGCCCCTCTTCGAGGAAGCGGACTGCAGTGGTGAATTCCATCCGAATGAGTATAATCAGATAAAACCGATTACTCTGAAGTCTGGTCATAAGTTGACTGTTGGATTTGGTAAAGATCAAGATGCAGCAGCCGTGGCAAGTTGAATCCTCCTACGACAGCGGAAGGGATGCCGGTAACTCTCGTGTGACCTCACGGGCGTGTGACCTAAGATACGAGTTACCCGGGCACTTCCAACTAAAAACCTAACCAATAAATCACCCGCTCCGCACCCCAATCCACCCTAACCACCATACCAACCCCACCCGTCCCCCGGGTGCCTATCTTAGGTCACACGGTTCTTAGGTCACACGAGAGTTATCGGAGTCGGAGAGTGGCGCACCTGAGGAAGAGCATGATGGTGAGGCCGGTCATTGAGACGTAGCTGTGCTGCAGCAGGTCCAGGCACGCCTCCGACATGGCGCGCAAGAACTGCAGCACGTGCCCGCGAAACGTTACCTGCACGCACGGCCCAAAATGTGTAAATTCAGGCCAGTGAGTAAGTTTGCCGGACATCGCCAGATGAAACCGAGTTCGTTAGGGACTCGTACGAGCTGCTTGGGTGTTTCAACGCATCCCGAATGCGATATTGCACTTTGGATTGCTTTTGAAATTCGAAAAAAAAGCTGGATCGGCTTCTGCCGTCCAAAATTTCGAACAAAAAGAGCAATGCACTTTCATCTTGCTCTGCAGCTGAAAGCGCGGAACGAGCTCGAATGCCAGAGAAGAATGTAGCAGGTGAAGGAAACGAGACGACCAAGAAACGTCCGACGCCCAACCCGTTTGACCACCGCTACAGAGAACAGACCGTGTCCGTTGTGGTCCAAAGCGTGCTGGTGCGTACCTGCTGTGTGACGGTGTCGATCTTGCACTGCGGGAAGAGCGAGAAGACGAGGACGAAGTAGACGAGGCCGCCCACGATGTCGAAGCGCCAGTTCTTCTTACGGAACTTGACGATGTTGCTCAAACTGATCTGTAAGCACGAACGCGCAGAAAATGTGAAGAGTCTGGCTGCCAAAAAGCTTTCTTCAACCGCAGAAGAAAGCTGATTTAGACTTAGAAGCCTGAAGTGCAGAAAGTAGAACATCCTCTCAATCAGGCTAGCACCGGGATGCAAGGAACAAGCATAAAATCCTTACCATCCTCCAATGCTGCGATCTTCAAAAGGGCGCCTGACTAGTGGGCCAATAGAATTTCACGCATAGCAAGCCCAGAAGCGTCAACGACAAGAATGACCAGCCTCTCTTAGCTTCTTAGTTCTGAGATTGTGCTCAGTACTCTTCAAGCGTTGACAACCAATGTCAAGACTAGCTTGTTTCCACTATTTCCGCCACCCACCTTTCGCGAGACGCTAACAGGGGGATAGACTCCCCGGCACTCGTACTTGGCGCCGTGCAGTTTGTCGAAGCCGGCAAACACGTGCGTCGGGTGTAAAAACGCGCCTCCCGCACCATTGACCACGAGATGTTCGTACAGGGGGGTGGCGGGGGAAGACGTGCTGGCAGTGTGGTGCATGTAGTTGTGCAAATCGCCCGCCATGCGCATGCGGCACCGGCCCCTGATGAAGAAAACTTTGTCACAATCGGGGACCACGTAGAGTAGACACGCAGTCAAATCTGATTTGAAGCACAGACTGCCAGGGATGGTAGCACCCGGGTTATACTAACCCTACTCACTCGTGGGTGAACCAACTTTTGAAGCGTTGGCCTAAACGAGGGCAGTAAACCGAAGTGGCGTGGCGTGTTAAACTGGGGACTCGCAGACGAGGAAAGGAACGGAGAAAGAACTTCAGGCGACAAAGGCAGAACTTCTCTCGGGCCCGCCAGAAAACCTGACCACTGCCGATGTCATTCAATGTCGTTTGAGAACGTTAAGGTGGGGACAAGATAGTCGAGACTAAGGAGCGGAAGCTTTATGATACAAGATCCAATTATGTTGTATGTCGCAAATGAATGGCAAGAAGACGCGCGCGCTCACTTGAGGTGCTGCTTGACGAGGTACGTGACGTTCTTGCCGGTGGCGTGGCCCCAGTAGTTGTCCAGCACCCAGGACGGCTCGTGCGTCAGGATGATGACGTTGTCCTCGGGGCCCACCTGGTGACGTCAGCGGCATCAGAAAGCTTAGCTTGCATTTATGTCCAAACAACCAAAATCCTCATTTTGTTCCCTGTTCATCCGCCTGGTGCAAGAATAAGACGGATCCCGACTTTCCTAAACATTCTGCGGACTTGCCTAACAAAGCTCAGGTAAGGTCGCGAAGGGGCACTGCGGATTTCTGAACTCCAGTTGCATAGAGCGTCCGACGCAATAACCGCACCCACATGCACGCCAACCAAGGAGATTCATCTGTTGCAATCATGTTTTCCGGGGCTCCCTGAGAAATAGGTCTTGTGAAGCAGGGAACCATCTGCATGGGATGTCTGAGAACTGCCCTTTGCGGCATCCTAAACAGTCCTGATGTGTCGATTGAGCAAAGTGGAAATCGTCCACTTTCGACCATGTTTCTTGGCGCTCTTGAAATCCAGCAGGCAAAATTCGCGGGAGGCTTCAAGCTCACCTGCTCGTCTGCGATCGTCGAGAAGTATTTGAATTGGAAGATGTCGATGTCTTCCGCGAGACCCTGGTCCAGCCCAAAGATCCACCAGCCCTGCGGCAGCTTCAGCGAGAAGTAGCTCTTCTCCTGCAACGACAACTGACGCAAGCTGAGACACTTTTCAGCCAGTAGAATTGCAAGGGGAGCGTGGGTTGAGCCAGCGGTCAAAGCTCCAAAAGTAAAGGGTCTGAAAGGCTTTCACGAACTGCGTAGCCGCCCCTCGATCACTGTTCCCAAGGGCGGACGAGATTTCGGCCAAGACAAAGATGGCAGGTTACCCCTGGACTCGCTCCTGAGTCCCGTGGGAGAGTTCTCGCAAATGTGAGCTGCCTGCAATACCCATTCCTCAAAACTCCTCGTAGCGATCAACAATCCGAGAACCAACCCCGCTGCCTTACCAACGAGAAGAGTGCACGCTGTGCGGGTTGCGAACCGCTGAATAATGTTTTCATTGAATGGACGAATATGTAACAAGCAGCTCGCGCATGACCATCGTTAGTGCCTGCTTCTTTTTCGAAAACGTCAACAGCAGAAAAACCGCCATCTCTCACCTGCGGCATAAGCCAGCCGCCGAGCCAGCTCTTATGGCAGATGTACCGCATAAATGTGTCCAACCCGTCCAGCCTGCAGCCAAAGATTCGCATGAGGATACTCGCGTTGGCTCTTGTGAGCTTTTCTCATGTCGGAGAGTCCACCACATTTGTGATGACGTAGAAAGTACAAACGAAGGAAGTTTAGATTAGGGGCTGTTTGAGAAAACCAGCTCAGTTCTGGAAGCATCTGGTGACTGAAGCAACCTCAGAGTTGTGTGGCAAGGTTTCTCTGGCTCTAGGAAGCTAATCTGTGCCATCAAGGCAGAGAGCAGGGTTTCGATACCGTCCTAACGAAACCGGAAATCACCTGGCAACTCCCCCAGCCGCTGATTGTGCAGAACCACAAGTAAACCCCGAAACCGATCCGTATGCTAGCTCTTCACGAATAGAATCAACCAGATGCGTGACAAAGAAGCGCAACGCGCGCAGATGACTTGCCAGTCGTGGTTCCCGGGAATGCAAAAGCACTGTGGGCCGTCGTAGCTCTTGAGACTGGGCACCCCTGGCGGCAGCTCCGGTTTT
Source organism: Klebsormidium nitens (assembly GCA_000708835.1). NCBI lineage: Eukaryota > Viridiplantae > Streptophyta > Klebsormidiophyceae > Klebsormidiales > Klebsormidiaceae > Klebsormidium > Klebsormidium nitens. Next base: position 136,686 of record DF237089.1, on the reverse strand, counting down.
TGTACAGCAATCCTGTCCTTGTGGTAGCACGTCGGCGGCTGGAGCGCGTACTCAAAAGGTAGGAAGAGGCGCTTCTCGTACGACTCTTTGCAAGGGTTGGGGTACCTAAAACGGGCAAAAAGTCAACGCCTTTTTGAGCACGAGGACACGATAGCTGTTGAAAAAAAGTCAAGCGTCCCTGTAACCTTGGCTCCGTAGGTGCTACAGAGTTAAGCGTCCGTGAAAGCGAAAGGGATAAGAAGAAAGCATCAGACTCACAAGGGCTCATTCTGGCCGCGATGCATCGGACTGTAAAAGCTCTTAGCCAGCCTCCTACTTAAGACCTCTCAGTAGAAGAGTATCTGAAACCTGCGGTTTCGGATTGGCTATTCCTCGCTAGCAGACCACGTAATCAAGGAGGGAAGCGAGGAATAGCCAATCCGAAACCGCCAATCCGTGGTCTGCTTCGTCCCAGAATACACGGAGTTGGATCGTGAATAAAATATTATATCTCGAGAGAGGCGGAAAAGCTCACGCGAGGTCCCCTCCAATGAGCAGCAGCTTGGAGCGCGGCAGCACAATATACTTGTCCGCAAAGCGCAGCGTCAAATGGGGCTGCGCCAGCAAGCGTGCGATGGTATAAGTGGAGTTGCCGCCGTCCCCAGTATCGGCCATGAAGTCGAACCAGAGGTCCTTGGACGACGCCAGGTGCTTGTATGTGAAGCCGTTCCCGCGGGACTTGGCTTGCGCTGATGACATGGCGGCCTGAGCAAGACAATTTGGGATGATTTTAGTTTAAACTTCTAGGAGTTCAGAGGAGGTGAGTCTTGCAATTGATATTGGACTGTTCCTGCGCGAAGTAGGAACAGCGGAGGTGTGAAAACATTGATATCTTGAAGATCGATACGGTCCAGGGCTGGCAAGAAACGATGCTCACAAACATTTACTGCCAGAGCGCGCGGCGATCTGAGAATAAACCCAGCCTGTCCTGGCTCAGCTTGTCGTTATGATCGTTCGAGCATCTCCTGAAAGTGGGAAGAAAGGTCTCCTAGCCTCTCCTCCTTCTCGAGAAAGTGGGAAGAGATATCTTTAGCATACGGGGACTGAGACTTTTCATCATATCTGCAGATCAAGGAGAAAGCGACCAAAACTGTCAGGCTCACCTGCATGGTGCGCATGTCAAAGCGGCCGAGGAAAAGCGTGACGGAGATGATCAGGTCGAAGGCCGTCTTGAACAGGTCCGCAGAGGTCCTGCCAGCCAAGAACGAGCGGAGTTTGGTCACGGAACGAGATACGGGGTTGAGCTTTTGAAAGACTGAAAACGAAGTCCTTAAATCCCTAACTTTGCTGAACCGCAAGGGGTAGGTGCCGCAGTAAAAATGCGTGATTTTGGTTTCAGTCAGCGCTCTTCTCAACCTTGAAAGCCAACCTACTCAAAAGGCCCGGACCCAATCCTCCTAAAATCATAGCCTCAGGGGAAAACAGACGTCCTGCAGCGCAGCTCAAAGTCAGGAACACATGCAGCACTCACCCGCTATACCAGGGGACCATGGGCAGGAAGTCGGGCCGGTTGACCTTCTTGGGTTTGGGCTTAACCTTGGGTTGCTCCTCGGGTTTGGGGCTGGCGTGCGCGAGGGCCCACCCCGTGGAGCGCTCGACCACGTAGTGGGCTATGTACAGCGAAATGAAAGTCGCCCATAGCGAGTATACTGGGGAGATGAAGTCGGACGTCCCCACAATGGCGTCTTCAAAGACAGCCTGCCGAGAGAAGGGTGTGAGTTTTTCAGTCCGAACGTCCGAAAGACCAAAGTATGAGAAGTAATGAGAAGCGATTGCAGTTGCATTGATGGGATGACCCCACATATGTTCTCTGCTTACATGACACTGCGCGCAATTTCTGGACAGTATCTACGCGACATGCCGTCCTCCCATGACTTGTACAGTGTCATGGCAGGATTTCTGATGTCTGCGACACGAGAGCATTCATCAACTTAAGTGAGCGACCATAGCAAAACGGATCCGCATAAGGCGTCACAGGTTTGTGTCCTGATCATTAGCCTTTCCAGCAATCTCTCCACATACTGACTTGTTTCTAGACGTCAAGCACTTGAGAGGCCTGCGCAGCTCACCTCGCCATAGAGCGCCCACTTGGAAAACGTGGGGTAGTCGCGGGACGACCCGACCGGCCCGAGCCAGACTCGGCAGACCTGCTCCTTGAGGTCAAAGATGTGGCGCAGCGAGCGGGGCGGCGGGAGGACGGGCACCGCGTTGCCGCAGTGCGTGTAGAGTAGGCAACACGCGATGCTGGGGTGGGAAGGGACAGGAGAATGAACAGCTGTTGTGAATTTGGGTTTTTATGGGGGTACGTAAGGAGGAAACACACTAGGGAAGTCCAAAAGCAAAGAAGAGTCTGACTCACAAAATGCTCGACGAAAGGGGGCCAGGAGGAAAACAGATGCTTGAAAGGGCATGGAAGAAACTGGGAAGCAGTGGGCTAGGACGTTGGGGGGGGGGTGAGATGCTCGCATTTTGCGTACCGTATCACAGGAGGGTCCAGAAGCTTCTAGAAAGCTTCCAATCAACTCTTCAAAGAGTCAACAACAACCATAAGCTGGCTGTCAATGACAGGGCTGATCAGAACGGAATAAAGTTCTCGCAGATTTAACCTCGTGAATGTGCTCAAGCAGTAACAAGCAGTTCATTGGGGGGCGTATTTAACGGGGGGACATACCTTATTACTGTACTGTTCTGCAGGATGGTGAGAATCTCGGGCCGCTCCCCGGTGAGCCGCGCCGCCAGGCCAACGTACCACAGCCCCAAAAATGACAGATGAAAAGCCAAGAGGACCGCCGCGGAGGCAAGGAATATGGAGAGGAAGAGCGAGAGGCTCATTTTGATGTCCACCCCCATGGACTGGAAGCTGGGCAAGTGGTAGACAGCTGCGACGAGCAGCCACGCAATGTACCACCGGTTGAAGTTGGAGTAGTTGGGGGCCATCGCCTGCCAGGGGGGGGGGCAGTGTTCAAAGAGCGGGCCGTACTCTAGCAGGGGGATCCCCCCAGAACCTCTTATATGTTTTCATGTTTGAGTCGATAAACCTATCAAGAAGTCATCCTGTGGGCCCTTTTTTGCTGTGAATCTACCCCCACTGAAATGTATTTGAGGGAGGGCTTCAAAAACGTAAAGTCCACATCATTCCCCTTCTATACGTTGGTTTTGTCGGACGCAACACGATTATTGGGGCAGGCCAACGCTGAAGAGTTTCGACATTTCAACAGCGGGAAATGACAAAGTGGGCAAGTTTTGCAGAAGCAAGATGGAAGTATGCTCTAAGAAGTCCAGCCAACAACATCATGCAGAACTTGAGTAGGAAAGCCTTGTTCCCTATCAACAAGAATGGTGCTCCAATTCTGTTGGCAAAACAAGCTCGCTTCATTCCTGAAGCATGCTGAATCTGCACCACCACCATCAGTGATGACTCTCCTTCCGGCAGAATCCAACGCACGATTCCTCTTGTTCCCACAAGAAGCGTCATCTCTTGATTCACAAGATTCTGACATCAGAACCTCAAAATCATCTGTGACTGCTTCAGCCCATTTACGAGGCTTTTGAGCGGCTCACCTTCCCCAAGAAGGGCGACGCAAAGAAGTAGAAGAAGCCCAGGAGGAAGCCATAGATTGCCCACCATTTGATGTTGGAATCAAAGCGGTTGAGCAGGTTCTGCAAGTTATCGCTGCTGATGAAGAACAGCGAACCGGCCAGCACTGCGTAGGCCGCATGCCGGGAGTGCTCATGGGGATAGGGGAACTGATGCGCCAAAGTGGTCTTCTTCAGGCGGAATCCCAGCCGAGTCAACAGAGCCATAACTGCCCCAGGCTTGCTGATCTGAACATTGCTTGGTTTGTAACACCAGCTGCCCACTTTCCGACTGACACTTCACAGGTTCACACAGGTCAAGGATCATTCACCACTGCGGCTTCTGCTGCCCGCGCTGTGGCTGCTCTTGACAGACCTTTGACTAGAATAGCAGGTCGCTCGTCAAGCTCTGCTATGAATCACTAATGCTGCCACTGCCATCTCCCACAGCCAGACAGCACCCTGGAAGCATTCTTGCCCTCTCGGACGCTCAGCAGCGCTGTAGCCCCTAGCAATTCAAGACGAGCTAGCATCGCGCCAGAGAAGACGTGGAATTTCATAATAGGTACCGGGAGCGCTTCGTTTCTGGCGCTGAAGGAATATTCCAAAGCGCAGGTCTGAAGCAGAACTCGGCTCTGGCAAGGCTCTCACCGGACGCTGGCCAGGTCCTTATTCTGATTGAATACGACTTGGTCAGAAAGGAGTGGCCCTTTACGTCCGTACGATTGTATATTCAGATACTTTTTCGGCCGTCGATCTTCTTAAGGGCTGTGTGCGCGCGCTTCAGAATGTGCTCAGGCAGTGAATTGCGTGCATGTAAACTGCACATGCAAATTGGCGGGTGATCATCAAAACAGGTGTGGTACTTTCAGGCCAGTACGTCCACCAGTATCAGAGGTGTTGATCGAGACTCGACTAACATTGTTGAACAGATACAGAGTTTTGATACATAAAGGCACCATGTGCAGCCAGAACCAGCGACCCACCTCAGCCTGCCCCGCTCGCTACCGTTGATTTCGAGCTGCACGCAGATACCCACGGTAGAATGTGGCCCACCTGGAGCCAAAAGCACATTCAGCTCCAGCTTCAGGCCCCCAGTAGGATGCATCTTCTAGCTTGAAGACAGCTCTTGCTGAGAGCTTATGAGGAGGATGCTCTTGCTTAGGGTCTCCATCGGTTGACGCGCTTTGCTGTGCGGATGGACGGCTCCTCGGCGCCGCCTCCCGCCAGGAAGCCGCCACCGCTGCAAGCGCATGAGGCAGACTCTGCCGCCAAGGCAGATACGAAAGAGCTCGCTTCTCCATCTAGAACCAAGAGTAGACCAGCTAGAAAGGAGGAGAGCTCAGTCTCCAATGGGGAGCAGCAATTGGCAGCCAGCTCTAGAACAGATGGCTTGCAGCAGGAAAGGAGCTCAAAGCTGGGAAGTCCTAGAGCTGGCCCGTCACCGGCGTTCCATGCCGCCAGGTTTGCAACCATCAAGCTCGGGGCCTTGCAGAATGGTGGGACAAAGGCACCGAGCAGTCCGGAAGCAAAGAAGGATCATTCAACACATGAGGATCCACCACATAATGATGATGAAGCGGTGTTTGCCCACCGGAGGTTGCCAGTGCCTGCTCTCAGCGCCCATCCAGACCCCCCCTCAAGAGTGGCAAGTGGGAATGCTTCCCCGCGCAAGCCTGCTAAGTTGTACAGCACAAATGCAAGGCCGGATGCAGAGCAGGGAGCCATGCCGGACGCAGCTACCACTAGCGGCCGGGCTCGGAGCGCCTCCATAGGTGAGGCCCACGAAGGATTTTTTTTTGCAAAGGTCGGTGTGCACCAGGCGGGGGGGTTTGACGAAAAGAGGCCAGCACCAAGCCCAGGATCTGGGCAGCTTGAGTCACCAAGTAAACGGCGGGCCAAAGTGATAGAACCACTGGGGGGGGAGATAGTGGAAGGGTGGTCAGACACCGTGGGTAGCGGTGAGGGGCTGAGCCCAAAGCGGGCGCCATCAAGATCTCCAAAACGGGTAGAAAGCTCTCCTTTGGATGGGTTGGTGGTTCCGAGGGTAAGAGCGGGTTCCGCAGGTGGCGCAGGTGCCCCAAATGGCATTGCGGCAGTTACGGCGGGGCTGCGGGTTTTGCGCAACATGCGGCGGGGAGCGTCGCCGAGGAAAGAGGCGCCGGCGGAAGGGCAAATCCTGAATGAGGCGCTTTCTGAGCAGCAGGAGCGCAGGACGGCATTGGGTGCGGCAAGTCAGCATGTACGCTCTGGGGAAGATCCTGCGGCAACGGGGAGGACCGATATCTTGGCGGGGGTGGTAGCATTGGAAGAGGTCAGCGCAAAGGAGTCAGTACCCATCAGGGTGGAAAGTGCCAAAAGGGCACATGGCGACCAAAGTAGAGAGGGTGCTCCGTCGGCCGGGAGCACCACTTCAGTGTCTTCATCACACGCTGGCGCTAGCTCTTCTGCTGCGGCACAAAGAAATGCGCCCCCCTCAGCAGCCCTCGTACTAAAAGAGGCACCTAAGATTGCACCAGCAAAGACTCTTGGTCATGCAGACGGTGTGCCTCCCAAAACACCGCACCCCATTGTTCCTCAAAAACCAGCCTTAAACCTACGAGGAGGCCGGATTGATGCAGACCCTTCTCAAGCACCGCCAAAGCATTCTTCCGAAACTCCACACGTTGCCCCTCCCTCCTCCGCCACTTCTAGAGCCAGTACATCACCCCAGCAAGCAGCAAGTGCCGCAATCCAGGTACAAAGGTCGGGCGACTCTTTCAGCCTTTGGGCTCAGCCCCCCGCCATCCCCAGCAGTCCCCCCCTTTCCCGCGGAAACTCCCGTCCCCGTTCCCCGCAACTGTCACGGCTGTCGAGCAAGAACCTTTCGGACTCTGCCGGGAGTCCACCTCACTCCCAACTTACGGCAACGTCAAACGGAGTGGGCCCATCCGATGCGGCCCCTGTTCGTAGCAGCAGGCAATCGGGGCCGTCGGGCCGAGGCTTAGAGCAGGAGCCAGGCTTGCTGCCGATCGCTTCGCCTGAGATGCCGAAGTTCCATCTTCCGAGGGTGCGGGTACACGCACCCGGGAAGGTGAAGAAAGACACGTCAGCATCAGAAGCCAAGACACAAGACGCGAGTCAAGGTGAGGACTCGTCGACCGGGCAGTTCCAGCGGGTCTCGAGCGGGAAGCGCGCGCCGCGGCGGAGCTCGTTCGCGTTCAACCCCAGCGGCAATTTTCCCGGGATTACGGATAGCATGGAGATCGGAGTGGAGGTCACGTCGCAGAACCAGAGCGGGGTGTTCACATTCGAGCCGCAGCGTCGGCCGTCCGATTCGGACGCTTACACTTTAGACCGGGGGAGCAGCGGACGATCTGAGGGGATGCCTGGGGACGTCCCCACGGTTTCCGGCACAAAGCCAGGCCGGTCGGCATTTCGGCGAAGGTCCGACCGGGCCAGCGATGCGTCGCAAGATGAACGGTCGGAAAGGACCGTGCGGTTCAGTCAAGACAGCGACGGGGGAGAAGGCACCGCGCAGGCCACGCCGCGGACGGCGCAGCTGCTGGCGCGGTACCACCAGAAGCCGGCAACGAGGAACTTCGCGATGCAGGTGGGCTGTGGTTCTCTTAGCATGATTGGCCCACGTTCGTGACTGCTGGAAGAATGCTTATTCAGGAGATTCAACGTTAGAGGGTAGCGGTCGCGTCTCGTTTGTTGGCGCCAGGAGTATTTTAGGCTTGGTTGGGAGGATGCCGCCATTTGATCGAGTGCGAAAGCTGCGTGAGGGAAAAGGAGCCGGAGAGTCTGAAGCACGGCTTGCGGGGATGGTCAATACGAGGCCTTGACAAGCTTCAGCTCACTTTCATCAACATTTGTCCGTATGCCCCGTGAGAACTTTAGGGGCAGGTGATTCTCAGCCTCTCTTGACTGGTAACCCAAGCAGAACTTGAACAGGATCGTAACTTTTGGGGAATTCCTCGCCAAAAATCACCCATACTCACAACAGGCAATAAGCGCACGACCTCGCCTCTCCCCCCGCAGACGGAGGATTTCACCAAGAGCCTTTTTTCCTGGAGGCGACCAACCTTGACACGCATTGCTGAGTTCAAGCCTTTCTCGAGTTGCAATACAAGCGGATCTTGGATAACTTTTCAGGAAATCCCTTGCCGGAATTACTCCAAACTTGCCCTATGGAAATCACCTACGAGCCCTTGCATTCCCCCACAGACGGAGGACTTCAGCAAGAGCCTGTTCTTCCTGGAGGCGACCAACCCGTTCCGCATGCTCTGCCGGCGCGTGGTGGAGCACCGGTTCTTCAGCCACGTGATGCTGGTGTGCATTTTGGGCAGCTGCGTCGACATGGCCACATACAGCCCCACGCAGGCGGAGACGTCGCACCGAAACATGCTCGTGCGCCGCATCGACATCGGCTTCATTGCCGTCTTCTTCCTCGAAATGGGCCTCAAGGTCAGCGCCCCGCAAAATTTCGAAACCGGCCGACGTGACCTGTTTGCGTCGGGAATGTTTGCCCTGCATTCTTTGGATCTGAAAACGTAAGCCGACAATGTGAGTCGTATTGATTGTGACTTTCGGGAGACTGATCTATGTTTGAGTTGATCAGAAGGTACGTTGTTGAACTTACTGAGTGTGGGCTCAGAGAACCAGCCAACAAAACCAGCCAATTGTCAAGGCTGGGAAAACGTATCTCCGAGAACGCGGCATCCGGTCTTGACTTGTCAAGGAGCGAAGGCCAGGCGGACAAAATTGGTTCTCCACAGGCCGCTTGACATTACTTGTCCGCGTCTTTCCTTACCGGGGCCTGTTCTTTGTCACAGATCGTCGCATACGGCTTCCTTCTCAACCCGACGGCGTACCTGCGGTCCCCTCTCAACGTGCTGGACTTCATTCTCACATGGGCCAGCTTGGTCGTGCTGGTAAGAGCCGCCCCCAGAACCGATACAGAAGAAAGAAAAAGTTTTCGTTTGAGCCTTGGTCAGATAGTTGTAGCTCCCTCTACCACTCCTATAGGGTCACTGTGTGGTGAACTTTCCCTTGAGAAGTGAGCCATAAACCCTGACCCCTTGAGCCCCCTTTTGCTGACCCTGGACCGTTCTCCGTTCGCTTCTTTTCGATCAAATCAGAAGCGTCCAACTATTATTCCAAGATAAGCCGATAGCGCTGGAAGGAAGTTCAAATCGCTTAGCATCGTATGAACGGTCAGGCGCTTTGAGTACGATGCTTCCACCCGCAACTTCTCCTTCACACCGCACCTTCTTGTTCTAATGTTGAATCGGATGACTTCGCAAACCCTGAGAACGTTGCATTGAGACGTCGATCAACCGGGGACCCTCCAAACCCTCCCTGCAGCTCCCGACCGGCGGCCGCGCCCTACCGCTCGGCTTCCTGCGCGTGCTGCGCGTTGTGCGCGTGCTGCGGCCGCTGCGCACCGTGAGCGCGTCCCCCACCATGCGCGTGCTGGTGGGGACAGTCTTCAGCTCCCTGCCGCGCCTCGGGAACGTCTCGCTCCTCCTCTGCTTCTTCCTCACCTTCTTCGGTCAGTGCCCCTTTTCCCGGCTCTCCTTTTTCTGGCATTTGCCGACACTTTACGAAAAAGTCGGTTTCCGGCAACTATCAAGCACGTCCTCGTTCCGTCACTTCATAAGCCCTATTTCGTCTAATTATGCACTATGTCCCGCAGGATGTCTCGGCGTGTCTCGTCTGTTGTATCTTTTCCGAGCCTTTCGCTTCCTGACAACTCGGCTCGACCAGCCCTGAGGCTCTTAAGGAACGCAGCATCTGTGCATCAAACGAAGCACCAAATTCCCCCTCCTTCGACCTTGCAGGCATCATGGGCGTGCAGCTTTTCGGGGGATCCCTCGACCGCCAGTGCGTGGACGCCTCAGGGGCTTTCACCGACGGCCGGCGGTGCAGCGGCCAGGACAAGCCCTGGGCGCACATGTGTCCCCCGGGCACCTCCTGCGAGCACACTGGCCACTGGCCCTGCGAAAACCTGACGTCATTCTCGAACCTGCCGCGCGCGGCGATTGTCCTGTTCGAGGCGATCTCGCTCGAGGGCTGGTCCGATAACATGTACGCAACAGTGGAGGCGGAGGGCGTCTGGGCGGTGTTCTACTGGATTACCGTGGTGGTCTTTGGTGAGGCCGGCCGTTTCCGTTCGGTTAGGCAATCGTCCTTCTTTTAATCTTGACGTTAGATTGCTTTGCAGGCATTCCTGAGGCACATGGCACAGACCATTCCGATTGCAATACGCTTCTTGAACGACATCAACATTCCTTTGAGTAAATCTCTGGATAAACGGGGCGCTTCTTTGACTTCTGAGTTGTCCCATGATATCGTGTATTCTTTTCATAAGATTCAAAATGTGCTTGACCCTTTCAATCAAGGGAACCAAGAGCTTCCAAATGAATTCATCCCTTAGACCCTCTGCTTCCAGAGTCGCTCCTTGACCACCGAAACATGCTCATCTCAAGCCAGAAGTTGGCCGCCGATTGTTTTTACTTCCTGCATCAAAGAAGCCAATACAGCAATGGCTTCTGAGTACAGAGCACTATCGCAAGGTGAAGGGCAGGAGTGCGCCAATGAATGCACTCCAAGCCTTTCATAAGAGCTTTTCCGAATCTTTTGCCACGCCTGCATCCCAGGTGCTTTCGCTATCATGAACTTGGCCCTTGCCGTTGTGTACGACAACTTCAAGAAGCGGAAGCAAGAGGAACACGTCAAGGCGGAAAACATGAGGCGGATGCGCATCGAAACACGGGTGAGCAAACGGTAGCCACCCAGAAATTCTACACTTCAATCATCTTCTGCTCCAGGGTCTTGATTGTGAGTTGCTATTATGAATAAGCTATAAATCCTCTGTCTATTCTGGTGGTACGCTTTTGAATCTGATCGAAAAGAAGTCCACACATATTTTGATCATGTTGATTGGACCGGTGTCCAAAACTTGGTCAATCGACGGGCATGCAGAAGATTTGAAAGGCGCAGAAATCTTCAAAGTGTTCAGTGCTTTGCCCCGGTCTCTCGCAGGCCCTCAACAGCACGCCCCGGCATCCCCCGAGGAGTCCCTTGTGGAACGCGCTGCGCTCGCCCAAGCAGGCCTTCGACAGCTTTCGACAGCGCTTTCGAAAGTCTAGCCAAAAGTCCTTGTCGTCGAAGTCGATTGCAAACGCGCACGACCAACTTGCTCCCGGGACCCCCTCCTACTCCTCCCACTTCCGGCAAACGGACGAACTAGAGGAGACCGAAACAATCGAGGAGCGAGTGTCGTGGAAGCATCGGATCCGGCACCGGCTGTTCTTGGTGCGGAGAAAGTGGCGGAGAATGCGGAGGGATTTGCGGGTGACGTTAGCGCGGCCGCGAGTCGACATCGGCTTCATTCTGGTGGTGGTTTTCAATCTGCTGGTGCTCGCGCTGCGCTACGAGGGCGCGCCGCGCAAGCTGCGAAGCGCGATCAACGGAGTTGACCTCGTGAGTGCTCAACGTCCTGCTTTGATCGCAACGAATTTACATTCCCTCAAATCCGCTGAATTTTGCTCATTCAGTCTTTCACCCGAGCAGGCCATTGGGCCTTTCAGCTGCTCCTTTTGCGTTCTTCTGTCTCCGGACTTGGCGAACTCAGGCTCTGCCGCTCGGACCAGCTTTCGGAAGAGATGATCTTTAGACAACCGCACTCTCTAATCACCTGCTCTGAGCAGAGCGGGTAAAACGCCGGAACTGGAAGCTCACGACTTCTGTCTTAGAAACGCCGTTCTTTTCAATATGACAAACCAAAAGAGAAAGCTCTCCCCCGCAGGCGTGCACGATCGTGTTCCTGCTGGAGACCAGCCTGCGCGCGCTCGCGCACGGCCCGGTGCCCTTCTGCCGCGACCCGTTCACCGCCTTCGACGGCGCGATGTTCGTCATGGCGCTCGTCGACTTCGGCACGAGCGGCCGCGTCATCCACAACGTGGCGTCCATGCGCACGTTCCGCGTTTTGCGGGTCTTCCAGCTGGCGGGCCAGTGGCCGTCGCTGGCCATCTTCCTGTCGTCCGTCTTCAGCGCGCTGCGCGCGGTGCGCCCGTTCGCGTTCCTGCTGCTGCTCTTCATCCTAGTTAGCGCGCTGCTGGGGATGCAGATCCTGGCGGGCAAGCTCAGCTTCCCGGACGGCGAGCCGCGCTCCAATTACGACAACTTCTTCTGGGCATGCCTTACCACCTTCCAGGTGATGACCGCGATTTGCCAACAAGCTGTCGGATTACATTTGTGTACCATTTACTTTCTTCGGTTAGCAAATAAGCAGAGAAATCTGCCCTTCTTTCCCATGAGAAACAGTCTAACGAGTTGTCTTATGCTCATCAACATATACGAGTCTGCCGAGCAGACGACATGTTTGCTTCATTATGCTCGGATCTGAAAACTACTGCCATTTGCAATACCGTGGGTTTGGGTGTCACGTAAAGACCATGTTCGGGCCTTTCGTCAGAAAGCAGGGCTCCGTGACTGATCCATGACAAAGTCAAAACCATTGTGATTCAAGATAGCGTCTGCTAAAACAACTGGCCACGCACTCAAAGCTTAGAAAGCTCGACGTGTCAGGTGATTGCAAACTACAACTGGAACGACGTGCTTGCGTCCGCGGTCCGCGGCATCGGCTGGTGGGCGGCGCCCTACGTCATCTTCGTACACGTGGCCGGCGGAACGATCCTGCTGAACCTGCTGCTGGCCATTCTTATCGAGTCGTTCGAGGAGAACACCCAGCGGGAGCAGCTCCTCAGCGGAGAGCTTCGGAAGAAGTTTCTCTCCGCGGGTAAGCGCGCCCGCACAATATTTCAACATGGGCTGGCTTTAAATTGAAGGATGACGTCATGTCGCATCGCAGGAACCTGTCTCAGATGGTTGATGATGAGGGAATTGGGGACAATCTACCCGAAAGTATGGCTTTTTACAGGGGAGTTTTCAGAGCGATCCGTAGTCGCACCGTCAGATACTCATAACCCTACTGTTTGGTAAAGCTCCTGGTTATTGGCTGCAGGAAACAGGAAAGGTCACGCGATGAGTGCCGTAGACAGGACTCCTAAAAAGCTGACCACAAAACTCGTCTTGTATAAGCACAAAAGCAGCTCACATAACCCGTGCCTTCTTAGTCGTCGCCTTCACGTTCTGTAATGTAACGAAAAGCGTATGGTCTCAGTTTGTACAAGAGGCTCATAGCTCACTCACTTAAAGGGAGAAGTCAACGTCAACATAGTTGAGTCGCAAGCAACTCCTTGACCTTTTCTCAAAGCTACCTTATCGTTTCTCATCCGACTACCCTAATGTCACCCCGCAGGCATGGCCCTCAAGCAGAAGATGGCGCGCTTTCGCGCGCGCGCGCACAAGATGCGCTCCACTAACAACCTCCTCCGCGGCAAGAGCGCCGACGTGAGCGAGCCGATCTCCCCCAAAACCCTCGCGACCATGTTGTCTCCGCGCGCGTTTCTGCGGCGCATCCGCGACCAGAGCGCGCACAAGCCGGCCGCGGCTGACGCGGCTCGTGACCTTCTTTCGCCACCCGAGCCCCCAAGTCCGACGTCAGCAGCGGCTAAAGACGCGAAATCAAAAGTCAAGAATGAGATGCAGCTAGCGTTCCCGTTGTCGGCTTCGCTCCGTGGCCTCCCCATCGACCCTGAAGTGTTCGATTCCGCCGGAAGCACCCCCCTAAACACCGGACTGAATTCTCTGGCCGCCACCCCTCCCATCAGCCCCCAAGCCAGCGCCCGGTTTGACCCGGGGGACTTGGCTAGAATCATAAAAGAAGGTAAAAGCGAGCGGAAAGGAAATCACACGCGGTTCCGGCCGGAAGACAAGAGCGCGCTCGCGAACGCTTTGCCGCAGCTCGCGGCCGGCCACGAGCGGCGCAAGTCAAGGATGACGTCATCGCAGGAAGGCATGACGTCGTCATCGGCGGCCGCGCTCGCCGCGTGCGCCAAGCTGGGCATCGACCTGGCGAAGCCCATGGACCTCAGCGCCACGTGGCGAGCGGGGAGCCGCTTGAAGGGGCGAAAGGGGGGGCCCGGGTTTTCAACCGAGGGGCAAAACGGGGTCGACTCGCTCTCCCCCCGTGCTGCGTCGTCTCTTTTGACGGGGCAGTCTGACAGCGCCCTTGACCTGGACGCCGAAAGTTTCCCCAACTCCTCTCGGGTGACGCCGCAATCAGACGAGCCCGCGTCATCATCGGGCTCGGGAGATCTTCCCGAGGATCCCCCCAGTTCCGCCGTTCCGAGGGGCCTTCGGGGACGGAAGCAGCGGACGGCTCGGTTCGTAGCGGGACTTAACACTGTTTCCTTTCAGAAGGTGGTGTCACCGCCCCCGTCAGGCGAAGTGTCAAAAATGGAAATATTGCCGGTTCCCAACCTGCCCCGACTGCACATGCCGGGAGCGAAGGTGACGTCAGCCGACGGGAAGGGCGCGCGCGCGCTGCAGCGGAGCGCGTCTTCGCCGCACATCATGCTCCGCCCGGCGAAGGGAGGCCACACAAAGGCGACGGAGAAGCGGAGGCTGACTCGGAGGCTGAGCATCACCGCTCTCATGAAACCGAAAGTGCAGTGGAAGAGTCTGATCCGTCTGATCGATCAGCGGCCGCTGAAGAAACCGTCGCTCGCGCGCCACCTGTCGTTCGCCCACATCCCTTCTTTACACCTGCGCTCGGACCCCATCACGATCCTGGCCAGAAAGGCGACACGTGGCAGGGAGAAGGGCCCTCTCCGCAGGGGGTCGAGCAAAGCCTTCTTCCTACTCAAGGACCAGCACCCCCTCCGGATAAAGATTCACCAGCTCATTGTAGATAAGCGGTTCACGAGGCTGGTGCCAGCTGTCGTGGTTGTGAGCACTTTCATCCTGATGGCTGACCGGCCGACCATGCGCGAGGGCGGCCGCGAGTGGAGGGCGATCGTTCTGATGGACGCTGTGTTTGCGGCGCTTTTCACGACCGAGGTGCTGCTCAAGATGACGGCGGTGAGGCGGGTCGTTCTTGGTAGTTTTAGGGGCAAGCTGCCAAATGCTTCATCAAAATAGAGGCCCCGGATCCTTCAGATCGATCTGCAACTCACAGCATTGATTTTCAATCGAGGAACGGCTGAGGCGCTGCGCTGAGGTATAAGGTTAGGTCTTTGAAAGCGGATATGATAGGAAAAGGGAGCATTCATCTAGTCTTCGAAAAAGCTTTCACTCGGAAGCCTGCAGTGCAGACGGCTTCTCCAAGTTTTGCTTTGCTTCCGGTCCTCTTATGTCTGCTGCTAGCTTCACGGTAGATCACGCTACAATCGGTGGTAGATACCTAGTTTGGCTGCTACTCAGAGGTCCATCTCGGTCTTACTAGGGATTCAATTTTGCCCTCCTCTTAAGGCCTTTCCTAGGGTGACCATTTGCACTCCAGGCTTGAGTTTACCAATCGCTCCATCCTCCGCTCTGAAGCCCTCGCTGAAATTGCAGTTGGGCGTCCTCTTTGAGCCGGGTGCGTATCTGAGGGATCCCTGGAACGTTCTGGACGCGCTTTGTACGTTGACCACTCTCATCAGCGTCGCGGCGAAGAACCGGTGGCCGCTGCTGCACGTCTTCCGAGTCTTCCGGGCGCTGAGGCTGGCGCAGACCGCCCCGGGGCTCAGGGTGAGTGGTCGCCGAAGAAGAGGTCACCGGGCAAGTTTCAATTGTTGAAGAGGACCTGGAATCCTCAGCTCTGAGGGGCCCTCATGGGTCCTCGAAAGACATATCCTTGCAATATGAAACGCAAGGATAGTTTGCAAGCATTGTCTCCTGGCAAGTCGGAGGTTTTGCAAGCACAGTAATGAAGCTTCAGATATCAGTTAAGATCAAGAAAGATTGAGGCAGCTCCAATGAGGCCTGTACTGGTGAATGAATCCTGTGGAGCTTCTCCTGTCTTTCTCGCGGTCCGCAACCTCTCCTTAGTATCAAGCCGCTTCTAATTACCTCAACGACGGCTTCAGCTCCTCGCGTTTCCAGTCTCGCAGTGCTATGGTGATCAGTTAAGCCGCCCCTCGGCTGATAAGGTTCTCCACGTGGCTGCAGATGGTGGCCGCGGCCCTGCTGGGCGCGTTCCGCGCGAGCACGAGCGTGGTAATGATTGGCGCCGTCATCTTTTTGGTGTTCGCCACGCTGGGGGTCCAGATCTTCGGCGGCGCCTTTTCCATGTGCACCGACCCGGACGTCCAACTGCGCGCGGACTGCGCGGGCGTGGACGCGTACAATAAAACGCGCGAGTAAGCCCGCTGACGTCACACCAGATTTTGAGTGCCTCTCAATCATTCAATCTCGCGTCGTGATCTCGACAGGGTCGCTCTCAGCTTTTCAAAGAACATCTGAAGATCCCGACTGTTTTCATGCCGGTCATCTTGATTGTCAGTTTCCTATATGCTTGGGCGTGTAAGCGTTGCCACCGTGTTGATCTTAGCGTGTAAGCCATTGATACCTTGTTCTTCTTACCAACTCCTGCCTTATGATGACTAAAGGCTTTTGAAAACCGTCTCATTGTCCTCATCAGATGTTTGTTCCGAGTGATCGAGATCCAATCCCTGTTCCTTTCGAGAAGCTGATCCGACTTCCCTCCAGATCCGTGCAAACAGACTCACAAAGCTCTAAAGCTGACAAGTCGAAATTGGTTGAACGTTGATTTCCCCGTTGCTCGGATCCAGGTGGGTCAATTCGGTGCCCTACACGTTTGACAACCTGGGCGCTTCTGCTTTGACTCTTTTCGAGCTGAGCACGACGGAGAATGCCAACTACCTGATGTACCCGGGAATGGACAGCGTGGCCATCGACCACGCGCCGATCCTCAACTACCGGCCCTACGCGTCGCTCTTCTTTATCGCATTCATCGCCATCGGCTCGCTCTTCCTCATCAACCTCTTCGTAGGTGAGCGGACGCAGCCCAATCGGATATCTTTACAACGCTTCGTATGCAGAACGGAACTTAGAATGGTTGCTTCAGAGTCAACTACGACCCCGAATCGTTTGCTTTTATTACGCTTATGTCAAGCACAGCTGTTATGTGGCTGTGGTGACGTTTTTTTGGATCTTTCCCCGCCCAAGAAATGTTTCCGCTTTGCCAATCATGGGTCTGGTGGTACAGGCAAGCGCTCACAACGCAGGAGTATCTGTCTTCCCGTTACCATCTTTGCAGCTTGCCACCGTCAGCCCAGCTTCCTGATCTCTGGAGCCCCTTCCTACGCAGGTATCGTCATCGAGAGCTTCGGCAACATTAAGAAGGACAAAGAGATCGAGGGCCTCACCCCCATGCAGCAAGAGTGGGTCGAGACCCAAAAGGCCATCGAGAAAATGCGCTCGCACGCCGCGCTGCGCCCGCCCGCGAAGCGCTCCCCCGCGCGCGCGCTGCGCGCGTCCTTCTTCAACCTGGTCCAGCACCCGTACTTCGACCGCGCGTTCGCGGCCGCGATTGCGCTGAACCTGGTCATCCTGTGCACGCAAGAGGTGCCCCCCGGCGCGCGCACGCGCGCGCTCGCGCGGTACTCCGGCTGGATCTTCGCGGGGGTGTTCTCGGCGGAGGTCGCCGCGAAACTGCTCGGGTTGGGCGTCCGCCAGTTTTTCCAGCACCGGTGGAACTTATTTGACCTGGTGATTCTAGTCATGACCTTCACCGGGGAGGCCATGGGCGCGCGGCCGGGCGCGCCGCTCGTGCGGTGCTTCCGGGTGCTCAGAATGCTCAAGCTGGCCAGGCAAGCCGCCGCGAGACGATTCAATTTGTGCAAAATTTCAAACCGGCACGGGCGCTGTGAACCCTCTGGAATTCTGCCTATTGATGTTCCCGCATTTACTACTGCCGCCGCTGTCATTTGAATTGCTGGAAACCTTTTATCAGTAGCATCTTGAAGGATTGCCGAGTGGCTCGACCCCGAAAGGCTTGACGCCTTGACCGATCAAAGCAAAAGCAGACTGTTTGCAGGTGTTCCTTTTAACGCAAACGGATCAAATTAGAGATATGAATGACACACACTTGGTGGCTTCAAAGCTGACCGTATAATCACAACAACAATTGGACTCAGACCCGAGCTTCCTCTGCAAGTGATTCTTTGCTCTCTGCCCTCTTTCACTCCTTCGCCGCTTCCCCAGGCCAGAAAGCGACCTAAGAACCTCAAGAGACCTAAGAACCTCAAGAAAAGGCCACAGAGTCCGACCACCTGCTCAAGCTTTTGAAAACCCACCCCTGGAAACGCAATCCTGAGAACCCAAGCCTGGAACTCAATCCTGAATAGCCATCTGCAAACCTAGTCCTGAAAATCGATCCTGAAACTCGACCTTGAAAGCTCAATTCTGACAACCCAGTCCTGAAAAGCGTCTTGTATTCCCCCTGCGCAGGACGCACCACGGGTTGAACAAGCTGCTCAAGTCGCTGGTGTCCGCGCTGCCCAACCTGTACTCCGTCGGCAGCCTGCTCCTGCTCCAGCTGTACATCTTCGCCATCTTCGGCGTTGCGCTCTTCGGCCACGTGCCGCCCGACGGGCCGCTGGAGTCCATGACGTCACTCATCAACTTCACGACGTTCCCGTACAGCCTGCTGGTGATGTTCAAGATGCTGACGGGCGAGAACTGGAACTTCATCATGCACGACTGCATGGTCGTCACGTGGCTGGCCGTGCCGTTCTTCGTGACGTTCGTGGTGCTGGGCCAGTTCGTGCTGCTCAACCTAGTGATCGCCATCATCATCGAGGCCTTCAGCGAGGTCGAGGACGAGGTGCGCGCGCGCGGATCGCGACCCGTTTCCTTGTTTCCCTCACTCTGTTCAAACCCGCTGTCTATTCGACGTGCATCGTCGTTGTCTGGCGCCAGATTGGCGGTCAAGGTTCGTGCCTTGTGCTACATGTCCCTGGCAAAACCTTTTCCGGAAATATCTGTCGTATAAGAAATATCCACATCTGAGCGAAGAGTGTTCAGACCAATCGCACAATCTTTGGTGATCATCTTGCTGTCTAATACTAGCCGTTTTTGCACGAGAGAGAACGTTTCAGGAAAACACAGGTGAACCAGATGAACCAGATAATCCACTTTTAACCGTTTCGCCGCGCTGTTGCGAGATCGGCACTTTTTGGGATCCAGCTTTGTTTCGGCCGACGCCCGCAGGACTCCCGGGTGGTGAACACTGTGGTCCTCCGCAAGTTCGACGCGGTGTGGACGCGGCACGACCCGACCGCGACCGGTTGGATCACCCCCGAGCAGTTGTACCTGCTGCTGACGGACCTGGGGGAACCCCTCGGGGTGAAACGCGCGGACGAGAACGCGCTGCGCCCGAGCCCGAGCGCGGTCCTGCCGCTCGCGAGCAAAATGAACATTCCCATCTTCAGCCGCGGGGTGCCGTACGATCTGGTGCTGCATTCGCTGGTGACGATCGCGTTTGTGGCGGCGAACAGCAAGAGGCTGGGGGCCAGCATTTTCAACACGCAGTGGTGCGAGGTGAGCGGGCGGGGAACAGATCACAGCGCAGATGTGGCGCCCTTGGTGTTGCCAACTATTTCTTGCGGACCAGTCACTGCACCGTTGCTTGGCTTCTGATTCCACGAACATCTTTCTGGCAGTTTTTAATTTCTGTAAGAACGTGAGTGCACCCCTTTTTCGTTCTCCACCAGTGCGAAAGTCGATAACCACCTACTTAGATACCGGGTGAGAGATATTAGAAAGTGCTTCGGTTTCATAGAAGGCGTTCAAGTCGTTAAGTTGAGCCGACTCAAAGCGAGTCATCTCTTGGACGAAGCGCTGTTTTCTCTTTATCTACTTTCCACACGCTCTCGAATGTCCATCAGATTCCTTAAGATTCACAGAGGTGCAGCGGCCTTTTACGGTTCCCGCTTTGATAAATTCCGATGTCTCGTTAGACTGAAGGATTTTCCTCTGATCAAGCGAAGTCGATACGCCTGCTTGCAAGTGGATGGGATTGGTTGTAAGAGCCTTCAAAACATGCGTATGTGCTTCCCCTGTGCAGTACCAAGCGGAGAAGCGTCTGCGCCGTCTGTTGCACAACAAGCTGCAGTCCCCACGGCGCAAGTTCTTCAACGCGCTGCCCAAAAGGCTGCAGGCGCTGGAGAAGAAGAAGAACCATGACCCGGCCAAGATCATGAAGACCATGTCCGTCTCCAAGGCCATTGCGGCCATGACCATCCAGGTGAGGGATACTTCTCGATTTCATGTTGACCAAGCGCATGTTGACTAAGGATAGTGCTCGGGGAACGAACAAACCTAAAAACCTAAACCGATAAATGACACCCGCTCCGCACCCGTACCCACCCTAACCCCCAGGCCCTACCCGTCCATAGGGGGCTTTCATTTAGTCAACGTACGCCTAGTCAACATGAAATCGAGACCTATAGGTGAGGGCCGGACTTGAGACGATGTTTGAGGGCTGACGTCAGTCGGCACTTACATCATCGTGAAGTCTTCATGAGTTGCGTCCGACCCACTCGGAATCTCACAAATTGCCCGTTTAAGTTTGTTTTAATCACGAAATGAAGGCTGATGGGTTCAAATAGGAGAGCCTAGGAATAATTCGGCCTTTCTCAACCCCTCCCGTTGTCGACAACACGTGTATGCACCGACATCAAAGAGAAAAGGGCCCATTGATTGAAAACGAGCTCACCTGCGAGCTTTCAAGACCCAAAATTTGCAGACTAGAACAACCACAAACCCGCTTATTCCGCTGCGGTTTCGAAATTCGGAGCTTCGTTTCACGTAAACTTACCCCTAACCTTGTTTTCCCCAGGCCCATGCTCGGGGGATTGTGACCCGCATCCGGCTGCGCAAGCAGGGGTTGATGCCCCTCACCCCGATGAACTCCCCCATGCTCCGGGCCGAAAATGACGTCTCGGCCGGGGCTTTTGGCCGCTCACTCCGTCCGGGGGGCAT
This sequence comes from Klebsormidium nitens, assembly GCA_000708835.1. NCBI lineage: Eukaryota > Viridiplantae > Streptophyta > Klebsormidiophyceae > Klebsormidiales > Klebsormidiaceae > Klebsormidium > Klebsormidium nitens. Next base: position 116,187 of record DF237089.1, on the reverse strand, counting down.
CCAGACCGCGCTCAGTGCCCCCCCGAAACAGCTGGGCGCGTCGGCGTTCCTGATGAGCAGCGTGTCGTCGGTCGCGCGCGGCGGGCCCGCGCGCGCGCAGAGCGAGGCGTCGGGGCTGCTGAAAAGCTTGCGAAGCTCTGCGGAACTGCTCCCGGGGGAAAGACCCGCCCGGGGGCTCGCCCGGGGGACGAGCGACGTGGCCGGATTACTGGAACGAACCAGCGGCGATTTAGGAAGGTCGCGGACTGTCCATTTTGCGGTTGGGCATCCGCCGGGCGTAAATCCGAGTCCCGAGGAAGGATCGCCCCGAAACAAACCGGGTGAAACTACCGAATCGATGGACTCGGTTTGGAAGCGGCTGAATCATTCTTTGCCCCCGGGGGGGAATTATGTCCGGAGGGTGAGCGGTCGGCAGAGACGCGTGTCGTTTGAGGAGCCGGAAGACGAGAAGGCGGAAATTTCCGACGACAGAATCGTTGCGGTTGAAGAGGCGGAGGGGTTCGTGTTTGATGCCCACGCATCTCATGCGCGCTAGAAGCGGCACTGAACGACGTCAAAAGTAGCAAGAAGCCCAAGAGTAGTCAAAGTAGTAGTGAGCTGTGTGAGCTATTCAAGCAAAACAACAGCGGTTTATTGAGCGAAGCTTTCATGACAGGACTGGGAGCCTGCGCAACGTCCTGTTGCAGTGGATGGATCCCAAAAACATGTATACAACGAGTTGAGTAGGACAGAATACACTGACATAGGTATAAAGGTGCGGCACTTATTAGCAGACTAGGAGCACGTTCTTTACGGAAACATGATCACCTCTATTCTCTACCGTGAGCGGGCGCCATGTGTCAGGGCGCTGCTCCACCACTTTTGTTTCGATGAGTTCGCATCCGACACGCACTTTTAGCAAGCCTGCAATGAGTCCGCTTATATTTTCATGGCCAGAACCTTTCCAAATTGGGATAGTAACCATCACCAGCACCTTTCTGTCTGCTTATTTAGTAGCACACGTGAACTCGACCGGGGTGGCCTCGTTATAAGCGCGCACGGGATACATTACGGCCTACACACATTATCTTTCGAATGCTTACGGAGTACCTACGCTTGAATGCCAAGTCAACTTAATTTGAAGACTAGGTTACTTTCTGCAGCACGACTAACGAGCTGACTGCACGTTTAAGATCATTCGTTCTCGAAAGGGATCGGAGGGAAAGATGCGGCACGATTTGCCAAATAGTCCGGCTCATATAGAATGCCGCCGTGGCTTGGTTAACGACCAAAGCAAAATTTGTTGCCAGCTCGGAAATGCATGCACACCACTTAAAGAAGTGATTCCGAAGATGATGCACTTGATTGACGATTTCCTAAAGGGCGCCTTCGCATACCCGACGTCGTATTCAAGTCAAAGTTGGGTCACTCATGCAGATTGTGCATCGTTTCGAGTCCGGAGAGCTTTTCAACAGCAGTTGCCACCCACTATCCCGGGAAAACGCTTTGCTTTTCCGTTCCGTCCTACTTCGTATTCTTGATCAATTGCAGTAGGAGCCGGGACCAGGCGTCTTCTCGAGGGCGGACCTGCAAGGCAGTGCAAAGCTTCTTGTCGCCAGTCTACCGTACCGGCTGATACGTCCCAATGTAGCAAACCTGGCTTGACCTGATTGACATCCTCGTACTAATTGAAAATCTCATACGCAAACCACGAAGGCTTGAGAGCAGAGAAACAAATGGATGGTTGAAGATCGACAGCCTCTTTTTGGACCTCTGGCAGAAGCAGGCATGACCCAGAGGTCTTCACTTTGTTCCTCAAAATATCTGATTCTTCAGGTGGCTTCCCTTAACAACATCATGAAAATTCGTTTACTCTCAATCAAAGAGGGATTTCAATGACAGACATTTTCGTATGCGGGGCACTTCAAACAATCTTTCGCTGTGGGCCGATAAAGTCCAAGGCTTTGAAACTGTGCAGATTTTGTAAAGTCATTCGGCGCTTCTCCGCAGAAACGTTTTTTGGTTCCTCTATATCCTGCAAGTCTCCCGGAAATCTGAACCCAGAGCAGAACGAATCTCGAGTCATCCTTAACCGCCACAGGTAGCCGTCAACCCACCTGGGAAACCTGCTCGCGCTCGTGAAGGACACGGCGGGCATGCTCCGCTTGGGCGACGTCAGCTGGGCCCCAAACCCGGATTTCTCGTTCTTATAAGCGCCCGGGCCGGGAGCCGCGGTCTTTCCAGTTCCGCTGTTCCGGCCCGCGCTGCCGAAGGGGAAGGCCGGTTTAGACGGCCGGGAGGACTCCACCTGAGGCCCCACAGCAGACACGGTGACGTACTCCCCAGGGCCGGGAAGCTCGGAGGCCTTCCGCTCTTCCAGGCTCCGGCCTCCACCAACCTGCAAGTAGGAGAAGTATCCTGATCAAAGGTCATTGAGGCGTCAAGAGTGGAGCAGCGCTCACGTGATTGACGGCCTAGAGCGCTTAACGATGTTCATGGTCAAATTTTTGTTGTTCCCAACATACCTCGCGTTTGACCAGATTAGAAGGTATTCAAGAAGGCATTTGGCTTCGCGTCAGAGTCGGTGTATATCAATCATACAAACGACTCGTTGATTCGGCCAGATACTTTGCAGAAAGACAAGAGCGCCTTCATTTACCAAAAAAAAAATACTGAAGGGTTAATATCAATGAGTCCGCGCCTTGACCATGTTACTGGAAGCAGACAAGCGGCGAGCGGTCACGCGATATCAGACATGGGACTGGCGTCAGGCTAAGTAGAAAGTTTCGCGAATCAAGATCCTGAACAGACGTTTGCAATCCAATTATTCAATCTGTGGGGGGCGCGCTCGTAACCCGCAAGTGTCGGGGTCTCTGTATAGGTGCTCAGAAGCTCACCGCTCTGGCGTTGGTTCCGAAGCCGAAGTTTGGCGAAGTCGACTTTTCAGAAGCAGCCTGCAAAATGCAGCGCACAATCAGATTCTGACACGTGCATTTAACGGATGAGGATGGCGGTTTCTCTGGCGAGGACGCGCTTTCAGCTCGGCTTCAAGTGCTGGAATAGAGGGCTTGATTTTTTCTTTGGCTGTAGTCTCAGCAAGTCCAACCGTTTGACCTTCTTCAGCGGAATCGTTTTGTCGACCTGGTTGCCCACTCTCCAGCCCAAGTTCCCGGCGTTCTTACAGGAAAATCTTCTCGTCGTGTAGATTGACTCCTTCCTTTGAGTACTCCTTCCTTGCAGATGGTTCTAAATGTCCGATTACATGCTCGTGAAAAGGTAAGCTGTAAAGAGCAAGTATTGTGTGTTGTCGCAATCAAAAGAGGCGGGTGCAGCCACGTGCCTGCGTTCCGAAGCCTGACTTGGTGGGGTACGTGCCCGGGCCCGGCGCATCCAGGCCGTACATATCCTCCTCAAAGCCCTTCCCGATGGACACTTTGACGCTGCGCGTCGCCTTGACGAACGACTTGGGCGACGCGCTCTCCTTGGTCGACAGCGTCTGTCGCCCGATTGACGGCGGGATGTCGTACTTGCCGGGGTCCGGCATCTGAAGCGGAAAAGGGATCCCTTTGTTGCTAGATACTCATTGGTGCTCTTTCATCATCCATGCTCGCTCTGTGTCACGAGAAGTGCGCAGAGCTCGTCTCGCACTTCTAAGCACAGATCAGCTGAGTCTTGGCAGGAGCCCTGGCAGCCGTTGTTCGTTTGTAGCCGTGACCTTCTTTCGTGATCCTGGTCGAGTTGCAAGTGGTCGTTGGACGACAAAAGCAACGCGTTTGCACAGTAGGAAGAAACCGACTTTTGCGATGGAGCTCACCCTGACGAGGCTGCTAGTGCCCGGCCCCTTGAAGCGCTCGTCATGTCCGAAGTGGTACGCGGGATGGTGACTGTGCTCGGACGAGCCCATGTCCCTGCGCATAAGATCAGCAGACTAGTTCACAAACATGCCCCCTTGTTTTTGTAGCGGATGTCCCTTTGCCCTCCGCTTGACGTAGTTATCATAGGCACAGTAAGCCCGGTTCTTGTCCGGCCGCCAAAATTACTGGTCCTCTCTCACGTTACTGCCCCTCAATCCGGTGAGCCTTACGTCAACCTTGATTGCACAAAGGGCGAGTTTCTGCGCTAGACCGATGTTTCCCCTTGATACCAGCAACTTTGCAGCAGAACTCTAAGACGCTCTTGCTTAGCAATCCGAATGATAGATTGCCACGTACGACGCCTTACTTTCCGAGGTCCTTGACGGTCTCGTAACAGCCGGGCCCCGGAACCCCCTCTCCGCTCGGTACATAGCCTATGCTGCCGTGAGAGAAGCGGTCGGCACTCCCAAACGCTATCGAGGGTGCAGACTGTTTGATGGAGTCGACCTGAAAAGGTACGAATAGAGGATCGGACAAGATAGTCACAGAGATGGCTCGGAACACAGCATGTAAGCTTTTGAAGGGAAATTTCAGCACCATTCAGGAATGAAAGTCCCTTGACTTTCATTTTCGTTCTGATCTGGACATGCGAGAGCTTTCTGTACTCTTGTACAGCGGTTTGAACTTATAGTGTGTTGCTTAAAGAAGCCTCAGCACCAACAGGTTAATCCTATTAAGATGGGCTCCTGCAGAAATTTCTCCCATGCATATTTACAGAGGTCTAAAAAGTTGAAACGTTATTTTCCTGATGGACTGCGCTTGCTTTCAAGGCTCTTTTCATGAGCTCTTCCTTTTGATGCCTCACCATCTTTCCAAACTGGCTCCGCTGCATGCTTTTGCTCAGGTCCTTCCGCTTTCCAGTCTTAAAAGCAGTCCCTCTCCCGGTGCTGCCGGTAGGCGACGCGAGTGGCCTGTCCACGTGTCCTGGGGGACTCTGCAAGGGCCAAATTCTATAACATGATTGACAATTGTTTAGAGCATGTTCACGCTTTCTCAACGCGTCCAGGTTGGATCACAGAATTCAGAAAGTCATTGAGCCAATATATATATATTGGAAGGATTGATTGTAAAGGACCGTTGGCTAGGCTTGTTTACACGCTGTGCGGTGCAGCTTGATAAGCAGATTGCTTGACCTCTTACTGTCTCCTTAAAAGGAAAAAGGAAAACGGTATGGATGGCCGCCGGATTAGCTATCCAGCTCCAAGACGAGCCAATACAATCTGCAACAACTTATACCTGCTCTCAACGGACTCACGTAGAGGAAAGAGGACAGCTACACTCGAAGCAAGCACTCTTCATCAACGGACTTCGACAGTGCCTGGTTGAGTGCCATTCTTTCGTGGTCAGCGCTGGTTGATCCGGCCCAGTCCCTGTGAATCCAATTGGTAAACAGCTGCCTGAGGAACGGCACTGCCGAATCTGATGACCCTGCCCCAGCATTCAAAGTCGGACTGATCGCTAGCATGCTCACATATTCCTCCCGCGCATACACTCCGTTTCCAAAGCGTCCCGCTTGTGGCCCTCCTCCATCCCTGGCTCCCGCACCCTCCCCAGGCCTGACCTCTGCCGGGTCCCCATCCATCAGCGTGACTTTCTTTGTTCTTAATTCTAATGCTCCAATTGCACCAGTCTTGTCTTTGTAGCCTGCCCCGACTTCTTCCTCGGTTCCCAGTTTACTAGATGCTTCCATCGACGTTGATGGCTCGCCGTCTTCGTGCCGGGTCTCGGCAGAGTCAGCATTTGTCTGTTCCATCGTTTCCTCAGGCTTTGCTCGCGAGAATGTCGAAGTTTGCCCGTCTTTCAAACTCCTTACAACTCCGGCTTCTTCTGCTTCTGACTTGCTCTCCGATGTGACAGCATTGCCTGGCCCCGTGCTGGGTGCTTCGTGTTTCTCATCCCCTTCAAATGCTTCGTTTGCATAGTGCCCAGAACCCTCTACTACAGCGTCTTCTGAATGAGTGTCCATAATGCATTTGGTAGGCTATCTCGACGATCTGGTGCTTGTCTAATTAATGTCGAAGCCCTTGTGCCAATCCCTATGTCATGTTAGAAGTTGAGACCTATGGAGGGTCTTATCGGGATGCTTGTACTGGATTGAAGAGTGGTTTACAACAAGAAGGCAACCGTGACTTGGCATACGGCCAGCCTGTGAGGGATATGCCAAGGATGCTGAAGACAATGGCTCGTTCCAAAAATTCCCTGATAGAAAGAAGGTGGTGCTGATGGAGTGTTAAAGCAGCAATGAATGGCTGGAAAACGGCGCCACTGCATCAGAATTAAACATATAAGTGACTTGCCAATCTGGTGTGGAAATTGGCAGTGTCACTAACTTCGGTGCACTGCATATCAGAATCCCGGTATTATGGTATACAGTAGCAACTTTTAGAGTTGGCGTGCTCCCTCAGGCCGCGAGGTGAATTCTACGACTGTGCCGCGCTGAATGGATTTTGGCCGCGGAACAGTCTGCTGCGCGCGCGTTCTGAGACGAATGGTCACTCGCCGCGCGGGAAATGACGTCATAAGGCGCCTTCGAACCAATCGAAACACGCAACTGAAGTGATATGCCGAATCAGACCGATGCAGATGACAATCATTGAGATGTCTGACAGACCCGCGTGGACCATGTGATTTTGACTTGCGGCCCGCTGATTGGTTCATTGCGCGCGAGTCTATGTGAGGGCCTCTTGTGACAGCAGTTTGTTACAGTGGGTGCCAGCAGATCAAAGCGGTTGCGCAGGAGATTGGCGGGCACTTCCATTGCTGTTCAAACCAGCTAGTGCTGGCGGCGCTTTCTAGAGAAGGACGTTTGTCTCTTTGGCAGAGTAAAGGGCAAGAAAAGAAGGTCACGATTGGTCAGTCAACTGTCAAAACACAGGGTCTTTGGCAGGAGGATGGCGAGCTGAGCACCCTGCAAAGAATAGCACGAAGAATAGGGCATCCAGATAGTTCCTTTAGAGATTTTTATCGTGAAGCTTGCTCTGATCTAGATTCAAAAGCAGTGACAGAATCAGCAGGCAAGAAGGAGCTGTCCTAGCTGATCTGCAAGTTGTAGCTCTATGCAAAGGCCTAGAGGTAATCCAGACCAATTGAGGAGACATCAGAAGGAGGGGGCAGCTTGCAAAGGGTAGCACCTTTTGCAGGCAGAGCCCATACCTGCGCTATTCATCTGGAGGATCAGCTCTTAGACAACTGGTCTTCGGGTAGACAGAAGGCTCCTCTGACATGGCTTTTGCATTAGCGAAGGTAGCAAGTCCACCAAATCTTGGCAGATCTTCCATCTCATCACCACCTAGGGCTCTTCTCAGCTCCAGGCCAGCAGTTCTGAGTTGCAGCAGGCTGACTTTCAAGTTGAGCTCACATGGGCGAACTTTGCAATCGGCCCAACGCTTCAGGCTCAATAGAACTTATTTAAAGTCTTCTCAGAACACACGGTTCTCAAATGAAGTCACACGAATCACTGCAAGTCCGCAGCAACTTCCAAAGCTTAAAGTGCAATGTAAGAAGACTGACCATCATAACCAGCAGCAATCTGACGCCAACAGCTGGCAGGAGTGTCTGACAGCTGTCAGGCAAGTTGTGGGAAAGGCTGTTGTTGGATCTGCTGCTGCTTTGGCCCTAACTCTGGTGCCAATGGGTCAGGCAGATGCAGTGACGCCAAGAGCTGAAATACTGGAGGGCAAGACTTCCCCGGTAAGGTTTTGCATCTCGATAGAGCAGCTCACACGATTGCTTGTGCTGAATGATCAAGTGCATCCTTAACCATTAGTGCCTGAAGTTCAGGCTGCAAGATACTCCAAGAGAAGCTTCACTTTTGCACACATTTCTGTTGGAAGATTGGCTCAACTGAAGGATGGCATCAAGTCTTTAAGAGTACACAATCATCCCAGAACCATAGCAGCCAAGATCTCCAAGGGCCTTACTAGATTGCTCTTTGACCTCAGAAACTTATGCTGCAGCCTATCATTAGTCCAGAGTTCTGTAACCGACTGAGCTGGTCACGGTGCTCAGATCTTCGGTCAAACCAGATGGTAGATCATAGATGAGACCTGTCAAGCGACCCTTCAAGGCACGCATCGACTGTGTCACCTAGAAGCATGTTCGTGTGCACATGGCAGAGTATTGTGTCTCTCTTAATGATAAATCGCACGTCCCATCACAGGCTTCCGACATTCAAATGACTGTGGTGGAGGCCTGGAGCATTGCCAAGAACCTATTTGTGGATCCAGAGTTGAACCACGCAGGTGGGTATGCTCTTCTCAGCACCTCTGATACGAATTAAGGGCAGTGCCTAGAAGCGCGCAAGGTGGTCAGGAATTGGAAGCCCCTAACAAGAAGCTTGGTTTTTCCTGTCAACTGGGGTCCCTTGTGAGCATGCGCGCACACGGTTGGGCCCACTAAACTTTCTGAGGTGTCTGCTGCTGTGTCACAACATTGACCTCAGAAATTACAAGTGCAAAAGATCTCGGAAGCTCCGAGAAATGTATGAGGAAGATCAGTAAACATCAACACTCTCACCACAGATTGGGATAGTCTGCTTCGGAAGACAATGGCTCACGTTGGGACTGCAGCAACAACCGATAGTGCCTATGCGGGCATCAAAGCCATGCTAGGAAACCTGGGTGACCCTTTCACTCGCTTTGCGACTCCAAAGGTGAGCGCTAACTGCATCGCTCAGGATGTTAGCTCTCTGTCAGGCAGCCAGGCCCCTGCTGAATCTCTTTTGTGCAGGATCTTGAGGTGTCCCGCGTGCAGAATTATGGGCCGCTTGAGATTGTGGCGTCTTCCTGGTTGAGGGGCTTGTTAGCAGGAGGCAAATGTTAGTAAACTCAAGCAAGCCTGTTTAAGACCTGTGCTAGCTGACAGTGAATCCCTATCGACCTCCGAAATATCTTAGTGAAGGCTTCTTCTGAAAAGAAATTGCATGTGCAGGAGTACGAGTCGTTCCGTATCAGCAACGACGGTTCGCTGGAGGGAGTGGGGCTCATGATTGCCTCGGATCCATCAACTGGCAGCGTGGTAAGCAACCTTTGCTGTAGATGACGAGAAATGCTCCATTGCCGTGTAGGGTGCCTTCGGAAATCGCGTCAAAAGAGCTTGGTGAAGGTGACATTGGGCTGTTGCCTCCTGATGGGTGCAAAGATCGAGGACAGAAAGTAATCTGAGCCGGTGCAGTGGCGTTCACTTGTCTGTCTGAGATGTGAATTGCATGCCAAAAGCAGAGCACAATCTGTGACGAGAGGGAGCGGCCCTTCTGTCCTTCTATCTAGGTGATGGCTCTTTAGCACCACTTACCTTCCAGAGGGCACTGCTAAATAGCTCAGCCGTTTCGTCAACATAATCAGTGCTGGAACAGTATTGTCATCGTTCTTAGTGTTGACTTTGCGCTTGTGCCCTGTCTCACTCCCCCACGGCCTTTCTGTGCCAGGTCGTGCTGTCCCCAGTCGAGGGTGGCCCCGCGGCGCGTGCGGGCATCCGCAAGGGCGACCAGCTGGTGAAGGTGGATGGGCTGGCCCTCTCTGGGGTGAAGGGGGAGGAGGTCGCCCAGAAGCTGCGGGGCAAGGCTGGGACTACTGTGCGGATCACGATCAGGAGGCAGGGGGGAGAAACGGAACAGGTGGGCATGTTTCCTGAGCGCGTCGCTATCGCAAGTGACCCTCTTGCATTTGAGTCAGTGCCAGAGTCATCTCGCATCGCTCTTTGAAGTCTCCTCGTCAGCTCTGGAAGCCCGTAGGATAGAATAACTGAGGCTGTTCAGAACTTCTGGCCTACAGTCACCCACTACTCTCATGTCGCCTCGCACCCCTGCAAGCGTCGAACATTCGTCGAATTTTACATCAGGTGTTAACTCCTTTCGCTGAGTTGCCCTCATGCCATCCACAATTGCTCACCGCAGGACATTGAGACGCAGCTGCTCCGCGAGACGATTGTCTTCTCGCCCGTGTTTGCAACGATGCTTCCCCCCCATCTGCAACGGGACGGCCAGCTGGTTCACCCCGCCTACATCAAGCTCTCGTCCTTCAGCCAAAATGCCTCTGCAGACATGCACCAAGCCATCGACAAAATGGAGGTACCTTCCGTTTCCTGTCCGCTCGGGACTTCCTCGCTCCTAGTTGCCAAATGTAGCAGCTGATTTCTCAAGCGCTGCCAGTTTCTTCTGATTCAAGGTTGTTCCTTGGTTTGGCTCCTTCTGCCATCTGCGCCATTTGTATGTGCCACTCCGCTCTCCACGTGACAGCAGGGGAATGGTTTCTCCAACCGCTTTGTCCCGACTTTGTGACAAAGAGAAAGTGTCGGCCTCCTCCGCTTTGCTGTATTCCAAAGCATGAGCCCGCTTTTTCCGACCATGCCCGGAGCCAGTATACTGACTGGTCTTTCTTCGGTGATCCCAGGAGCAAGGCGCCGACGAGTACATCCTGGACTTGCGCGACAACCCGGGGGGCCTCGTCCGCGCGGGGCTCGACGTGGCCGACATGTGGCTGGACGGGAGCCTCATCCCGCGTACGATCGTGCACACCATCAACCGGGCCGGCGAGACGTCGCCCATCGAAACCGCGGCCGCGCGGCCGCTCACCAAAGACCCCCTGGTCGTCCTGGTCAACAACAACAGCGCGAGCGCGAGCGAGATCCTGGCGGGGGCGCTGAAGGACAACGCGCGCGCGGCTCTGGTGGGCCAGCAGACGTTTGGCAAGGGCAGGATCCAGGTGAGGGGGGGGCGATTCTTTGGGCCGGGTTTGCTTCTGGACACCCGTTTTTTTGGGATCTTTCTTGTCGCCCCCGGGAGCTCACCCCGATTGTGGTCTGCCCCCAAGGTTGCTGTCGCTGCTCGGAAGGGTAGGTTGTCTATTGAGTTGTGACCCTGAAATCATTTGAACGAGCGCTTTGCGTTGAGTTGTAGCGGGCCGACTTCTGCGGATGCGACTTGCAGTATGCCGATTTCAACCTGTTCCAGCTCAGTTGCCTGATTTTACTGCAGATTTGCGTAGAAAGCCGTAATAGAAAGCTGAACCTTCTAATTGAGCTGAGTGGAAACAAAGTAGAACAGCGCTTGGTATGCACTTTCACCAAGAATTACAGGTTTCGAGGCCGCTTGACTTTTCTATTGAACCCGCTGCGCAGAGCGTGTTTGAGCTCGAGGACGGGTCCGCCATGTTCGTCACCGTTGCCAAGTACCTCTCCCCCGCGTACCACGCCATTGACAAGATCGGCATCGCTCCTGACGTCATGTGCGTGCCGAAGATGGGCGATGAAGCGGTCTCCGACCCGCTGACCGCCGAAGATCCCGTGCGCGCCATCGAGCAAGATTCGTGCGTCAAGGCGGCTGAACGACACCTGGACGGGTTCTAAGCCGCACAGGAGTCGTCGAATTTGGGGCTAATTTGAGACGAGACCAAGTGTTAGCGGGTATGCTTAGCGCTGCATCGCAGCTTCCAAGGGGACGCGCCGAACGAAAATCTGACGCCCCTGTTGTCAGAGCCATCACATGGTGGCCATAGCTGTATACGATTGACGATTGGGCTTTGATTATGCAGGTTGTCAAAGGTTTGTTAGCATTGATAGGTACCTTGTTTCTGATTAGCAAGGCCCCGTGGGGAGTACATTGACAGGATTTAGCTTTATTTAGACACTGTTGAGATAATGAGCGACAAGTATAGGGCGAATGACGGTATCAGACCAGATGCTCGCCAGGTGATTGCTTATACTTGGAGAAATTGAGGTAGGACCGACGGAAGGCCCAGCTGTAAATAAAGGTTGTGCATTGTAGTAGTCAAATTGACGCGTGTAGACAGTACTTCAGGGTGGCACGAGAACAGCACTTTACCTCTCAAGGCAGCGTGGCAGTTTAGCCATCGAACAGGAGTGACCACGTACAGACACGCTCGAGTGGGTGCTCGATAGTTGTGATATAAGAGCTGCTCGGATTTGCATTTTTGCTATCGTTGCCTCTCCTTCAACACTGTTCCATGCATAGCTAGCCGGAAGATCAGACGTACTTATCGGATAGTTTAGTGTCCTTAGCATCAGGTTGCAGATCGAAGGGAGACCTGAAGATATGGATCACACGGTGGCCGCATACCTACTTAGTAAGTGATTTGTCAACTTACCATATTGCAGTACCTGAGCCACCAAGCAAAGGTAGTATATACTAATGCTATACACTATAAGCAGCGAGTCACGATCGGGAGATGAACGCCTAAGTTCTTGAACCGATTCACAGCGCATCATTCATTCGGAGATTGACCGCGATGTACCGTACACAGAGCTGAGTCCGGCGCCTCAACGATTGATGTCCGGACAGATGGATCCATGTATGATACACAAGGGTCAAACTTGTAGGCACAGTGCACCGCACATTAATAAACTCAGCAGTCCCACACTTCCCAGTCCTACGCTTAACTAGACTCATCTCGACGGTTTTAGCGTGCATGACTCAAGCACGTGTTGCTAAGCCCAGCAACAGGTTTACTTTTTTTGCAGGTAACTACGGCTTTTTCTTGCCCACGCACGCTTCCAGCCTCGCCCTCTGCTCCTCGCGCGTGAGGTCGTCTACTGGTTCTAACCCGGTGACCTTGAACACGCTAACCCCGCCATTACTGTCGCCTGCCAATACTATGGGCGCGTCCTCCGCAAACAGGACGGTGGAAAGAGTACTGGCCAGGACGCTGTGCGACAAAACGGGCTTGATCACGGAGGCAGCCAGGTCCCAGATCTGCATAAGCAAATGCTTTCAGAATTGTGACGTAGTTCACTTCGTTTTGAAGCAACTTTCATGTTGTTGGAAGGAAGCGTGGGGAAAGATTAGCTGGTGTCGGCATCACCAAGGATAGTCCTTTTATTTTTTGGTTGGATCGAAGTAAAGCTTACTTCTGCTCTTGCTTTGACGAGCTCGATTCTGAAATCACATGACTATGCAATGACTATGCACGCGTCTTCTCTATGCGACTTCAGGAGAGTGGTTCAGGCAAAACTTTCTCCCAGACAGTCACCGCTAAACGAGACAAACGGAACGAGATGTTAATCTCACCTCCAGCTTGCCTTCGCCGTTCGCGGTTGCGAATATGGTGGAGTTTGTGGGTGACCACTGGACGTCGCTTACGTAGTGCGTACCCGTTTGGAAGACCAAAAGCGGCGTCTCCTGCAAGGGATCCCTTGGCGATGATCAGCGAGAGAGCTTTTCAGATTACTTCTACCTCTTCGTATCAAGACCCCCAGGCTTTTGAGATTTCGTTTTCAACCGACTGCAGAATCCGGGACATAATTTGACTCGGATAGTGCGACGTGGGAAAGCATCAAAGCTCTTAAAATCATCCCAGGCTCTTTGCTTCCCATGTTTTTTCCTTGGGACATTTTTATTCTCTTATGCGAAATAAATTACAAGGCTTGCACTGGGCCTATGAAATAATAATAATATAATAAAATTAAGCGAAGATATCCAGTCCCAATTAACGCCTTACGGCTTGAACACTTCTCGCAGCTGCGCGCGCCTTACTTGGTCTTCCGCCCACAGCCGGATGGTCCAGTCGTCGCTGGCGGTTAAGAACAGGTTGGGTGCGAAGGGCGACCAGTGGGCTTGGTACACGGGCCCCGTGTGGCCAACGTACGTCCGCAGGTACTGCTCGCTGTACGAACACGAGCACGCGTGCAAGGCCCCTTCCTCGGTGCCGGCAATGTAGATGCTGCAATGAGGATGAGTGTGCAAGGTTGGAAGCCCTGGGTAGCGCCAAAAGGTCCGGGGCACAAGTCGAAGCCCCGAGAAAAACAATCCAGATCAGAAGCTGAGATAGGAGCTCCGGACAACGGTCAAACCGAGTCTGAAGTGTGGGGCAAAAATAATTGTAGGCCCTGAGGGCGAGGTGACAAGGAGGAATGGTATGCCCGCTTGCAAGTCCTTTTGAAAAGTAGACACGAGCAGAGCAGTCCGCAAAAACACTGACACTCTTGACTTGCTGTCCCCTGCGCTTTTTCAAAAGTAACAGCTGGGACGAAGACTGACTTCACAGGTAGTATGTAAAAGCGGGGGAGAATAATCACCTAGGATCGGCCGGGCTGAAGTCAAAACACATTCCACTCGCTTTTCGCGAGATGAATGCCTCAGCCTGCGCGGTACTGCCCGCCTTGCTCCGCCGTGCCACCCGCTTCAACTTGATCAGGTCGGAGTACTCAAGGCCCTGAAAAATGTCAACAAAACGACTCAGTATCAGGCTCGCGAGCACACGTCGCGCCATTTCCAATCGCCTCTTTAGCAAGCTACGGTTGCAGAGCAACATTACAAGGGAGCCAAATGACTCTCTTGCATGTGAGATTAGATCACGAACTCGCAAGCGCAAGCGCAATCAAACCTCTCTTACTGAACTCTTCACCTCATACAACACCTAGGCGAGCCTGTAGCAACGGCTTCTGTCAACCAAAAATCGCGCGCGTCCGCGCACCTTTTTGAGCGCCCACTGCGTGACCCTGCCGTCGGTGGAGATGGAGACGAGCTGCTCCCCGCGGTCCTGGCCGCGGTCCACCCACTTGAGCTTCCACACCGGTTCCGTGTGCTTGCCCGCGCCGTGCACCGCCGCGTACAGCGGCTCCGCGGTCGCCGCGCCGCGCACGTCGTAGATCGCGACCGCGCCGTCGTAGAAGCCGACTGCCAGATGAACGAAGAAGATGATTGATTCGTCAGCAAGCTCAGAACAAGAACGGGGAGGGTGTGATCGAGGTACAATCCTCCTCCTCAAAGTGTGAAGCTTAGGCGGCAATAGAATCGTTGAAAGGCAATGTAGACCTTGAAAGATAGGTGCAAAATCACTCCGCTTCCTTAACGGGTTTGTAACTTAATCTACGTTGAAAATGTTGAAAAGGGTCTAGACATTGGGAGGTGGTTGAACCGAGTTACTCCTCTTCTTCAAGGTCTGAAACTCGGTCTTCGTCAAAAGCTTTAATACGATCAGACTTCCAAAGCTGAAAAGGTACATTTTTCTGGACGACAAGAGAGGTCGCTGTCAGCGTCTCAAGCTCTTTCAAATTGCTCAAAAAATGGACCCAGAAGAGGTAGAAGACAGGAGGGAAAACGAGGCGGCGCGCCGCCCACCTGCGAGCAGATTGGGGCTGGCCGCGCTGAAGTCGAGCGCGGTGACCCCTTGCTCCGTGCTGATAGTCCACTCCGGGAACTGCGGGTTCTTGAGCGACCAGAACGCGATCAAGCCGCCGCGCTGCTTCTCGAACTCGAACTGGCCGTACCCCACCGCCAGCATGTCGCGGCAGCCCTTGTTCCACGTCATGCCTGACACCTGGCGGCCGTCCGTAATCTCCGCGGAAAACTCCCAAAGGAGTGAGAGCGACTGCAGGCTGCGCAGCGTGCTCAGAGACGGGTCCGCGGGCGCGCCGTCGTCGTGAGCCGGGGGGCGCGCCACGTGGAAGTCGCGGTACTCGATGAGCTGCAGATGAGGGAGTAAATTTGAAAGGAAGGTGATCAAACGCGCTGGTTTCGAAAGATTAATTGATCGTCTCTTTCTTTTACTCCCCAGAATGTTCGGCTATCGCTTACTCGTGCAATTGCAAAGGTTACTGGAAGTATACTCAAACCCAACGTGGGAGGTGAGCAGTACTTACCTTGCAACTTTAGATGCACGGCTGCTCTGCCAAGCAGGATCCTTTCCTCCACATCATCTCAAAATAAATACGCAGTTCATAAGCCCCGGTCTCAGTACACCTCGATTAAGATACAGGATCCATATCCCGAGTTTCCTAGCGCTCTCTTGGCGCCCCAGAGCCTGATCCACTCCCGCGCCTCACCTTGGTGTGGAACACGTTTTGCGCGAGCGCGCGCTCCATGACCTGCAGCGCCTTGTCCAGCCCCTTGACGACCGTCAGATCCGCAACTTCTTCCTCGGGCAGAAGCGAGCCCAGGTCCGTGTCCGCTGCCACGCTCCGCCCGTCCATCGTTCCGCCGACGATCACGCTCACGCCGTCCATGCCCCCGTACGACGACTGCGCGTCGTCGTTCATCGCGCTCGTGCGCCGGCTCGTGCGCGCGGACGCCCACGCGGACGCCTGTGGGGGCCGGAAGTCTTTCCTCCGTCAACATAGATTAAAAGGTAAAAGCGAGTTGAATAAGAGAGCCCCTATGACAGTCATAGGCCTGCCCCGGAAAAGCGGTAGAGACCAGTGAGAGTGCTGTAGTCAAACATGTTCAATGTAATGCAAAGGAAGTGGCAAGCAGAGGGCTGATGCACCTGCGTGCTTTTAAAGGGAGGGGCAAAGCGGCTAAGCGCTTGACTTCAAGCTCGTTCATCCACAATGATCGAAAATCTTCCGAGCCTGCTTGAAGTAGAGTGCGGGATTAAGAAGCGAGCTGGATTAGACGAAGCAAAGCTTGGAACGGAAGCCGCTCCGCACTGTGGGTCAGTTAGAGGCCAAGGCAGTTCAACGGCAGGTGAGCAAATACTCATCTCGAAGTCACTTTGACTCACGCTGTCCGAGTATCGTTTTGAGGCGACCGCCTCTTCCGTCCGTGCTTGTGCGGCTGGCCCGGCGGCGTTGTTCTCCTTTTCTGTCGCTGCTTCCCGCTCTTCTGCTTCCGCCTCTGCCGCGTCTGCGGCTTCAAATGCGTCATACAGCTCCCACGAGCTTGACTGCGCACAAAAGACGATCACGTTGTCTCTGACTGAACTTGCGTGTTTAAAACGTGGTGATTACCACAGTCTTACAGGAATTTTTGGTTATTCTGAACTTCTGCATAGGACCAGGGTTTATAGCAAAGCTCAGCTCAGCAAACAATTGGAAACGGGGAGGCTCCGATAGACGGGCCCTGCGAGGACCACCAAACGTACGTAACTGTTTGAAAGTAGCAATCGGCCTCTAGACAGATACTGTCTCGGCTTCATGACCTAGATATTCCTTTCCTAATCGTTGACCGCTCATTTTAAACCTGGACCCTAACCCTTTCCCTCACCTGACACGCCGCTTCCGCTTTTCCCACGGCCGGCATCTGCACCTCTTTCGCTTTCATCATGCTGGGCAGCGTCTGCGCCGCCTTGCCCACGAAGTTCTCGCTGCCCGCCTTGCCGGCCACCTGCGCCGCATACCTGCACGGACGCAAAAAAAAATAGACTACTGACGGGAGTTTCCGCTTGCGTTTCACGTAAGCCGCGTCAGAACCCCGATCGTGCTCTCGTCGCTCTCATCCTCCGTAGCAACTGAGGAAGCAACGATCATGGTTCCTAGCGTTTAATCTGAAGTACGGGGCTACTTAGACATGCAAAGTAGCCCCGTACTTTTACGATCGCAGGACGACCCAATTGTTGTTTATCTGGGAACTTACCGGTCGTTTGCTGCCGTCACAGCCGCTATGCCGGGGTCCTCGGTGCTGACCGCATCCCCTGGCAGGTGGAGCAGGCAGACGGTGGGACTCTCCCGGAGCCGTAAGCGGATCATGCCCTCAAAGTCCTGCGGTGAGCGAAAAAACCGGTGTAGATCAGTGCATGAGCAGAAGCGCGACAAAGCCGTTCCCGGAGAGAAACCCCAAGTGCTTACCGTTGACATCTCATTCGAGCCCGTGACTCGTCAAGGAGAGCATCGGTTTTGGCCATTGCAATCCAGAGCAATGTCAAAGAAGAGTCCTCAATGACAAGTGTCTTACCTCCGTCTTCGACAAGTGTCTTACCTCGGTCTCCGAAACCTCAACAGTGTCCCCAGATTCATCAGGTACTCTCTGCGCCGCTCTTCTATCGACTATATCTGCTCTTCTGCCATTTGACAATGTTGCAGGAAAGTTTCTGGACACAAGAACTCTTGAGGTGGAAAAGTAGAAAACGGTTGGGACGTATCACCCGATGGTTCTGCTTCCCACCTGCCCCCTGGTCCCTGGTCTGATGGGAGCTGCTTCGTTCACAACCACCACTTGCGTCCTTCCCAGTTCCGCCCCACTCGCGCGCCTATTACCATCGTCCTGCTTGTTCCCAGGCTTGGCTGCCTTTCCTTCAGAATCTCCCTCTTCCTCGTTAGCCTCCTCCAAGGCGTCTGGGCTCATGCTGCTGATGCTGCTCCGCCGACTATAGCTGTTGTAGACAAGGAAGACGAGGGTCCGCGTCAGCCAACTGGCTGAGGTCACGATCACGTCAGCAGAATATGTTGACCGTAGGTTATGCAAGGATGTGGGAATTCTGGCAGGTGTATACGCTGCTTTTCAGCAGTGCCATTGTAGTTGAATCCCAAGAGATCGACCGCTTTTCGGTTAACGCAAACTCTTAGAGGGCTCAGGCAGATTTGCGCAGAGTGAAATGTTGGCAATCGAAGAGTGGATGATCATTTGCGAGCTCCAACCGTTCATCACAAAGCTGCGGATCCTCTCTATTCTCTTTGTCAAAGCGACTCCTGAAGACCGAAAGAGTCGATCATAAGACGCTGGTGCAGTCTTGAGTGGCATGCTTGCCAGTAGCGGTCTCCCGGTAGGTCATGACGGGGTTAAAATCCAAGGGACTGTAGACAACTTCAGTATTAAAGCAAGCAAACCAGGACGCTAAGGCTGAAAACGTTGTTGACTGATAATTTCGTAAGAGGCTCATTGAGGCTGTTACTATATACCCACCACATGCCCAAATCGATTCGCTGGTAATACCTGAAGATGGGTTAGGCCCTGTCTTGGCCTTTGTCGAGTTCAACCAGCCTGCCATCACTAGGATGAGACTCCTCACCTGAAGATGGACGAGGCCCTGTCGTAGCTGTCGTTGAGCTCGCTGACGGGGCTGTGCGCCGCGGAGGGCGTGTGCATCAGGCGGTCCCGCTCGTGCAGCACGGTGGGCCGCATCGACAGCAGCGGCTTGGGGGTCACGTCGCGGCCAGAGGCATCCACCACCTGGGGGCAATGAGAAGAGGACATATGCCCCGTGTCTGTGCAGAGAACGTGGTGGCTGCAGAGGCTTCTGTGGCAAGCGAGTGTTGAAGTAAGAGATGAAAAGCGCTCCCGGAGTCGGGGCCCAGATTTTAAGGCTTGGGGGCCCGATTCGGGCAGACTCCAGTGAACTACTTGATCCAGAGGCTCTCTGATGTGGGCCCAGACACTGGATGTCTTAGCGCCTTGAATGCTCAACGCAATGCCAGTAATTCCAGGTTTGAAAGCTGAAGATATGGGAGAAAAACATGTGGTGGTAAGCTTTTCTCACCTGGACTTGTTCATCGGTGGTTTCAAAGCCTTTGCCCTTCCTCCGCATGTGGGACATGCGAGTGCTGCGGCGGTCCTTGCTCTTGCGACCCATGACACTGCTGCAGAGGTGGCAAACAAAGTATGCAAATCAAAGCCAATGCTTGAGCGTTGCTTCTGCCTGACTTTCTTTAAGGCAACAAATGCACAAATCTTGTTCTGCTTTGGGTAGGTGGACTGAGGATGCTGTGGCAGCCAAAGGAATCGTAGACTGAATCTTTCAGGCCAGAGTACTTTCCAGTAACTTGTAGACATAGCTCACATGGTCTGACAAAGAGCTGCAATGGTATGGCCCTCAACACAGCATGGAGAGCCTCTGTCAATTGGTCGATTTCCTGTTTGCAGCTCGTGATAACATCTTGCATTAGCTGCATTCATTACGAGCATGCGGAACTCACTTGTTCGAGTGTGACATGAAGGAGGTCCGTGACTTGCTCTCCACCGGGCCGACCGTGTTCCTGCTCTGTGAGCGGAAGGTGCTGGGGGCGCGCGACGCCTGGCTGCGCGCACTCAGCGGGACTGACCCCCGGTCCGACATTCTTGCAACTTTGGAGTAACCCTTTGCAATTCGAATATGTGGGATAAGCTCTTGGTTTCTAGAGTGCAAAGATGCCCATGGATTCAATCGCAATTCACGAGTCTAATCTGTGCTGCTCCTTCATTCTTGCATCGAGCTGTTGTGGCAGCCGCTATTCCACACCTTGTGCCGCGTCACAAAGTGCACCAGCAAGGCACTGGCTACCAGGCACCTAAGAATTCTTGAGAAAACCGAGCAATCAGTGTGGACAAGAGCCCAGCTCGTTAGATTAAACTAGAGCAGCAGCTAGCAAACTCGCCACATACTTGACGGCCCCTTGATTCAAACTAGAGCAGCAGCTAGCGAACTCGCCACATACTTGACGGCCCCCTACTTTCAAGGAATAACTTGCCAGCTCCGGCATCAAAAGGTGCAGTGCCAGCATCATTGACACCCGTTGAAGTTGAAGTATTCCTTTCAATACTGCATCTTTCAAATCACTACTCGTTGCCCCTGGAGGCAGGCTTGCATCCGTCCGCCACCATGTTGGCATTTCTTGCCAGTCCGTTATCCCGGGTACCTGGTTGAGAAGCCGACCAGTGCTTTGACATTGTGCTGCCATTCAGCCATGGTCTCATCAGCAGGGCGAAGCTGGCCGTCTCTCTAAGTTTGCTTTTAAGAAAGCGGCTTCTGGAAAATTATCTTGTCTGATTCATTATTTAGAGTCCGATCAGACTCTGATCGTCAAGATAGTTGATTTATAAGACCACATGTGGCGCTCGCGTCTAACCGTTTTTTAGCGAAACGCGCGCGCAGCTTGATGGCTCTTGAAATCGAAGCGTGCCCTGCCGCCGGCGGCCGGGCGAATAGACGGCGCGGCCGTCTTCACAGTGCAGTTCGCGGGCCTCCGCACTTGAATGGTGTCCACTGGCAACTGCTTGCCATATAATACATCTACCTAGCTGACTCTGACTCTGAGTCTCTCTGCTTCGTGTTCTCCTAGGAAGGTCCTTCCTGATTCCGGTCTTTTTTGATGCGCAAGGTGCACGAAGATGTTCTTGGTGCATGCGCTGAAGCAGTTTAGCAGCATTGAAGTGGAATCTGTCCGGAGCTGGTTGTGCCAGGCCGCCCGGAGCTGCACCATCATAGAGCAGCAGGAGCAGATCCTCTCGTCTCTGACCAAAAATGTGGATCAAAACTTCGATACAACAAGCGGTTGTATCGACGTGCTCCGAAAAAGACATAGCAATGCTGCGCCCATTAGCCCCACCACAGAGAAAGCACACCACCCTTGTCCTTCCACTCTAACTTGCAACTTTCTTGATTACCGGTCACTTCGATCCTGGGGGAATCAACAGGGGCCAAATGATGGAAGTCTACCTCTCACTTCTAGACTCCAGCGAGTGGCTTGGAGAAGCCCGAGCTGCTGTGCCCTTGGAGATACTTTGACCTCTCTAGAAACATCGAGTCTGATCGCTCCTGGGAACAGGCCAGGGATAGCTGGCATTGTGGCAAGCAGCTTGTCCCCAACTATTTACTCAAGGATCAGACACCTGTCCACAGCCACCACGCCCTCAGGACAAGAAGCAAAGCGAGCGAAGCACTCGGTGGCGCTGTGGGGCAATGCAGACTTTGGGCGCTTGGGGCATGGCAATCAAAGGGCAACTGAGGAGCCAGCAATCTGTGAAGCACTGGAGGACTATTCCATAAAACAAGTGGCCTGCGGTGGTGCGCACTCAGTAGTCCTGACAGGTGCGTTTTTCTTGCGTGAGCTGTCGTTCATTGACTTCTTACTCAACGATGAGTTCTCCCCTACTTCTTCCTTTCTTGGCTGTGCTGAAGGTCTTCCTTAAGCTGGAGCGATGGAGTTTCTTGGAAGATGACTTCTCATTTGCGGCACTGTCGCTGACTTGCTCTACTAGCTGCAGATGGCGGTGAGGTGTTTACCATGGGCCTCAACGAAAGGGGCCAGCTGGGGACAGGGGAAAAAGATTCATCCAAGAATGTAAGGCCGATGTGAGGTACTCAAAGCTTTGCTTCTGAACTTGACAGCCTCTGCACGTCCACATTGCCACCATCTTTTTTGCAAGCCACTGGACAGCTCTGAGCTCCTATGTCAGCCATGTGTCAATTGTGTCGACTTGGGTTGATCTTGCACGTGTATTCTAGAGCGACGCATTTCAGATTTCCACAGACTCTGGATCCACCGCCTCTCACTAATGTCGCCTTTTTCTCCACCCAGGTGCCCACCAGAGTCGATGGTTTTGATCCGGCCATAGTCCAGGTGTCGGCAGGCCACCATCACACAGTGTGCATCGATGGTGAGACGCACCAACGCCCAACTTTGCTTTTCAGACTCTGCCAGGAGCTCAGGGAGTCTTTTATACCAGAAAGAATGCTGAGATTATAAAAAAAACTTCCCTAGCTTAATTTGTGCAGGATGCCTACCGATGCCACCCTCATGCCTCTTTGTTGGTGTCCTGAGAAACCTTTGCGTCTGGAGTTTGTTTGCGGATGGCACATCTTGATGTCTCCTGTGGCAGGAACTCTCTCAAGCACCAGGAGAGGAGTCTGATGTCCCCTGAAAGTCTGGCAAACAAAGGCCTTATGAACCTGCAGCTGACGGCGGAGTTTGGAGCTTTGGGGACAACACGAGTGGCCAGCTTGGGCTTGGCGACTCCTCCGAAAGAACGCAGTGGATGCCTGCAAAAGTTGGGGGACTAGGAGAGGCAAAGGTCATCCAAGCAGCATGCGGAGCGGAGCACACGCTAGCGCTTACAGGTAAAACACTCCCCCACTTTATCAAGATGCATGCGCACAAGTGCCCAAGTCATGATAGAACTCATGGAGGAGCTAACTTTTCTGACCTGATAGACTGGGGCTTACTAACATGAACGTTCCATTCAAGGAGGATCAAGGTTCGATGATCTGATCTGGGCCCGGCTTGCACGAGTGTTCAGATGCCAAATGCAGGCCCGCTCGCTACGTGACTGTATATGCAGGCCGATTATGAACCATTTCCCGGCATTTAAAATTGAAGTAATCAGTCTTTTGCGGTACCATGCAATCCTTTTCAGTCCTGAGGTGTCGCTGCACTCCCATGCTCATCAATCGTTGTATGCAGATTCTGGCGAGGTTTTGAGCTGGGGCTCTCGGGCGAACGGGCGACTGGGGCATGGCCAGGAGACGCACCTGCTGAAACAGTGGAAGGGCAGGTGAGAAGGACGCTCCTCGACGAGTTGAATGATGTATTTTACGGCAGGTTAACTTCTGCCCATTGGGCACCTCATTCGCATAAAGAGGACGCGAGCGCAAAACAGCGAAGAGTCTTTCAGTGTGCGTTCTGGTAAACTCCGGAAGGCATGCGATGAATATGGAACGGACGACCATTTTCCTTTGCATCGTGCGCTCGAAAGAACAAGTCGATGCAAATGAGCCCGTCTTGGGATCTGATTTTGAGAACAAAAAAAACAGCTTTCAGTACAATTTAGACAGTCGTCAAGCTCCTAGTTCCCAGGCGAAAACGACGGAAAGGGAGGAGAGAGTGACCCCTTGCCTGTATTCTCAGCTGTGGAACCGTCGAAGACATTCCAAAACTCCTTATAATACGGGTTGAACATTCGGGATTGGAAAACACTGCGAACGATGTTCTGCTCCCAAGCGCTCGAAAATGTTTCCAATCATCCTCTCATTCCTCCTTTCAGTGAATCGGCGCCGCGCTTGTTGCGGTCTCTCAAGGGCAAGGCGATCCAGAGCGTCAGTGCTGGGCACATGCACAGCGCCTGCATCGATGGTAACCTATCTCCTAAGTCCGGTCCTGGATTCCAATCGCTTGCCAGATGATTCCCCATCAATTCGAGCCGCCTCTGTTATAGTCGCCCTATCCTTAAAGAGCGGCACATCATAAAATGGTCTGATTCTTGCTTGCGGAGTTGCAGGCCCATAGAACAGACTTGATCCACCATTACAATTGGAGGGTGGACTGGGCTCCTGTTCTGCCGAGTGTCGAGCTTCGACTAACTGAGTATTTCTGACGTGCAGAGAACGGTGTCCTCTTCTCGTGGGGGCATGGCAGGTTCTGGCAGCTAGTAAGCACTCCTGCTTCGCAAAGCTCGGTTGGAAAAAGTCCATTCTCTGCCAGATAGCATTGGCCCCGAATTCACAGCATTTGAAGCTTCAAAATATGGCCAGTAATTGCTTTGGATCAGAGGCTCTCTTTCTCAGACAGCTGATCTAGTATCACGCGAATTGCCATCGGATAGCCGGCACTTGCGGACCTTTGCTGGTCTGCACGCTTCGATCACCAGGAGGCTGCTTTAGGACTCTTGCTCGCTAGCATCGTAGCTTCAGGTCCCTCACAACCCAGCTGTTCCTCAGATCAATCCGCAAATGCGGATGTAATTTTGGCCCAGTGGGCTTTCTGGCTGAGCCGCTCTTTGGTCTTGGTGCAGGGCACGGGCTTCGAACAGGACGTGCACATTCCAGCCGCCGTTCCGGTCGTTTTCCGAACGGCGGGGGTCGCCGGCGGTGGCGCGCACACCGCCGCTGTCAGCAGTGAGCTCCTCACACGCCGATTGATCTGTTTCTCGGTTTGCATGTTTTCGCAAGCTTGGCATCTTCTGCGGGGCGTTTGGGCACTTACAGCGTGTACGATTTTGGTACAGTCACATCTAGCCGCAAGCACTAAATCAATGATTTGATGGGTTGTCAAGTGGAAGGCAACAGACACTAACCCGCATTCATCACCACCAGCAGGGAGCCGGCCCTCTTCATGAAGGCTACAAGTTACTGACTGTGCCGACTGAAGGGGAAAAGCCCTGCATTATACGTTCTCTGGTCTGTTGCAATGATCAAAGTTTTGCCAGTATTCCGGCACTGTTCGTAGGTTTTTCGCCGCAGACTCTGCTGCATCATTGGGCGGATCGTAGCGATTCGTGGATTGTGGTATTTACCTCACATTTGTGAGTTCTCTGCAGGCAACGGGGATGTGTTCGTGTGGGGGGCTAACCAGGAGGGCTGCCTGGGGCTCGGGTAAGGGCTGCCCCGCAGTCTCCGTTTGCTCCGTCTTAGTTCGCCTTTGGAGACCACAAGTCTCCGGCCTTTCAAAGTCATCGTATTGACTTTGAGAAGACAGCAGCCATCGTGTGGGGATCGCTGTGCACGACGAATCGGGACAGGTAGCTCCTTATATTGCTGTGCACCCTTCAGACGGTTGTGCTGCCTATCCAATCGCCCAACCCGTCAACAGGCACTTGTGCAAATGACTTCGACCGATTGGTCGTGCTCTCAAGAAGAGCATTATTCACCCATGAGTGTCTCCAGCAAAGCGGCAAGATTTTCAAAAACAACTGCGCAATCGCCGCTCTTCATTACAGAAGTGCTCGCAAACCATCTGCGAAACTCGGGATGTCATGATGACGTACTGCTTGGCATGCCGTGTGACGCACCCACACGTGCCGTCCCTTCCTGCAGCGAGGAGATGCACGCGTTCAGCCGCGAGCCCGCGCGCGTGGATGCGCTTCAGTTGCACAGCGTGGCGCAGGTCGCGTGCGGCTGGAAGCACACCGCGGCGCGCACCGAGGGGGGGCTTCTCTTCACCTGGGGGTGGGGGG